>MWVB01000020.1:147723-219037 GCA_003054985.1 Leucosporidium scottii
GTGTTTCCAACTCTCACTGCCCGGGAGAAGGGAGAAGGAGGACGGACCAGGAAGGTTAGGCGGGACCATTGAGGGGAGGTGGGTGGGGAGGAGTCGTAGAGGTATTCTCCCTGTTGAACGAGGAACGAGAGCGAGGGGGTCGCGTCAGCTTTGCTTTGGAGAATCTTGGATCCCGCCGAACGAGAGAGGAGAGACACGGCGCGCGCGCGAGCTCAAACGCACCGTTACGGGATCGACACCACTCGCGGGCCAGGCGCCGTCGATGTGAGGACGGTAAATGGCGCCTGGGACGTAGCGGTAGACTGATTTGGGGAGAGAGGGACGGAGATGGAGAAGGCCGAGGCAGATGGCGCGGCAAATGGTCGAGAGTGAGAGAGAGAGAGGGAGAGGGAAGGACGGTGGAGTGTAGTGGAGTAAGGGGAGAAAAGGATCGAGACAAGGGAGAGACGGAAGGGAGAGACGGAAGATAGAAGGGAGGACAGAAGAAAGTCAGCTCGGCGCTCTCGCTCTAATCCCTCTCCTTCCGTTCTGTCCAGAACTCTCAACTCCAAGAACTCACCCCTGAACCTCGCATTAATGCCCGTCACTTTCCCACCATCAATCACCTGCGGACAAAGGTGCAAGAACCTAGAGCAAAAGGTATCGAGGAAAGTTCGATCCGCGAGCCAGTAGAGGTTCTATTATGAGGCGAGTCAGGCGTCAGCGCGAGCTCATCCCGCTCCGAATCGAATCGAGTTGAGAGCGTCAACAAGAGGAAGAGGACACCTACATGCGCCAGGACACTCGCCCCTCCTTCATCCCCGACCGGTTGATCCGGTTTGAATCCCACACTCTCGGCATGCGCCAGAATACTCCTACACTCCTCTTTGCTCAACACATCGGTGAGCATGAAAGCGCCGGGAACATGAGGGACTTCTACGCGGGTGACGGGTGTGGAAGGAGTGGGGGAGAGGGGGATGGTCCCTGGGGAGGAGGAGAAGAGGAGCGCGGGGTGGTGGTTGGGAGGTAAGCGGTCGGGACCGGGAGTGGTTTGGAGGAGAGTAAAGTGTGAGGCGAGGGTGGGTCGTTGAGCGGGGTCTTGAAGCAGAGGCAGAGAGGGAGGGAGAGAGGAGAGAGAGAGGTTAGTTTGGCGCCGAAGAGAGAAAAAGAGGAGAGGACCCTACCGGGAAAAGTACCCTCCTGAATCTCTTTCCAAACATCTTCCATCCCCATTGGACGTTGGGACCACTCGTCCTGCCTCACCACCGTCCCGCTCCCTCGCTTCAAGTTGAACCCCACCTCCTCCCCCTCTTGCGGTTCCCCATTCGTGCACCTCAACACGGCATCCAACACCTTCAACACCATTTCATCCCCAAAAGTACCATCCGATCGAGAAGCGGCATCACAATCGCGGACCCAACGTTGGAGGGCGCCGAGTTTGGGATGCTGTCGACGGAGACGGAGTTCGGAGAGGAGGACGAGGGCGTCGAGGTGGCGTGAGTCGGCGAGGGCGGAGGAGATGCGAGAGGGGAGGGAGGTGCCTTTGTTGTTGTGTAGTAGAGTAGATGAGTGATTGAGGTGTGCCAGAAGTAGAAGTGAGGAGGACCAGGAGAGGTCAGCGGTCTGCGAAGAGAGACAGAGAGAGAGAGACGCTTGAGGTTGAAGAACTGACCTGTACCGGATAATTCGGCGTTCAAGCGTTGGAAATCAAAGACTGCGCCTCTTAATGATTTTAAATCGTGCTTGTTGCTCAAGAGATGAGTGTGGCGCGTGAGAGTCTGTTGCGGAGAGAGAGAGATGAGAAGTGTTCTGGCAGAGGGATAGAGCTCTACAGCTTCACACGAGTGAGAGCAGGGATGAGTGAGAGAGTAATAGTACATACTTGTAGAGTTTGTACTGTAGTCTGTAGTTGAGCCGGAGAGATGAGACCGCCCAAAAAGTCAAGCTCTCCCTCATTGTCCGAGAGTTGATCGTGTAGGGGACCCAGTTTGGCTTGTTGTTCCAATTTCCTTCTTTTAAGGTTCTTGCCCAATTTGCCCATTTCTGTAGTCGAGTCGTAAGTTGAAGAGAAAGCGAGCGAGACGGCCAAGGGAGAGGGAGAGGGAGAGAGAGAGCGCGGGGAGCGAGAGCGAGAGGGCAAGCGCAAGGGGGGGGGGTTGGACTTAGCCAAATTGCGCCGACCTACAGCTCTTCAGCAACATCTACAGCACACACTCTCTCTTCTTCCCTTACAGTACACCTACCGTACCGTACTAAAGCTCAACAGCTCGACTCCACTCCTCAGCCACTCGCTTCTCGGTTCTCTCTTTCGAGCTACAAGGCTACAACTTGTCTCTCGGTCAGTTGGACTAGTTTATTGATCCACCCTTCTACCACTTTACATCCTAGCGTCCTACAACTCCCAGCACAGCACAGACCCCCCCTCCTCGCCCCTCCTTCGACGTCAGCCCCCACCGTGTCTCCCTTTCTCTCTCTCTCTCTCTTTCTCTCGCTAACTCGGGCTTCCAAACTCGTGTGCTATCGTACTACAGCTTCTCCTTCCCCCACTCCTTCGACTCCACGCACCACAGCAATCACAAAGAGCGCAGCAACTACCACCTACCTACACACGCAACGCTCCCTCTTGTCAGCTTCTCGACTTCCTTTCTTCCACTCGGCTTGAGATTACAGTACAGGGTGAGTCTTTTTTGTACTCTACTCGGCTGGTGCGGGCATGGGCGGGATCAACCAGGGGCCACAGGCGCCAGAGACTGACGCGACGCATCGCACTCCCTGCCTACTACTGCTGGGGATCGGGGGCAACACTCGCTTCGAGGGGGTGGCGCTGGACTTTTTCGGAAGAGGAGAGAGTTGGCGCGCTTGATGCGTCTCAAGTGCCTCGAAGAGGGAGCGGGAGCAGCAGAGCAGGGGGGAGGGAGCGCTTGAAGACGAGGGACGCTCGGGGGCTCGATCTTTGCTGCTCGGTAGAGCGGTGGGACAGCTCCGTAGCGATTCCGCCTTGTACTCCCTCTCGCTCTCGAGGCTTCGGGACGGGCCAGGGAGGGGAGGGCAATTCGGAGATTCGCTTCGCAATTTCGGGGAGTGGCGTGGCGCTACTTCCTTGCAGAAGGGGAGAGGTGGCGTAGTTCTCGTCTATAGCGAGGAGTCGGCTCGAATCGCTGTGAGATCCCTTCCGAGCTGGATTTCGGCGGGCATTGCATCGGGCGAGAGGATGTCGAACCGGTCGGGCTGCGGGGTATGCTATCACTTTTGCGCGCGCAAGGGTGTAGCTGCCCGCTTCTCCTGGGCGATGGTAGACATCTCAGTCGTTGAGGCCTATGGGGCGGCTGGAAGGAGCGATTCGAGCACCAGCGCCGAGATCTCGTGCACTGCTACTCTCTGTTACCCGAGGAGTGGCAGAGGGTACAGCATCGCCGATTCGTACGCAGTTGCTTCAGACTCGCTGCCATTGGCGTTGCTGCTCCCGTTGCTGTGGGCACGGTTGGCTGGCGGCGCCGAGCAGCCTGGTCCTGGTGTTGGCGTCCTGCACTGCAAGCCTATGCATCTGTTCTCACTTCAGTGAGGGCGGGGTATCTTGCTAGGTGTCTGGGCGCCGGCACCCCACGGCCCTCTAGAAGGGGGCGCTCAACAGGCAGGAGGAGAGGGAGAACCGAGCGCCGAGAGCTTCGTCGGAGCACTCTTTGCTTTCGGGCCAGGGCAGAGCGAGCCGTCGTTAAAGCTCCACCCATTTCTCTGCTCTCTGTCACCGCGAGAGGCGCGGCTGCCGACTCTCAGGAACTTAGCTCACAACTCGGCAGGCGTGGGCACGAGGACGGCGGGAAGCTGACCCCGCGCGCAGTTGCTTCGCTGGCAGGCGCATCCTGCTCTCGCACCAGAGTGGGGACGTCTGTCTATGGGGGCTCACGTGAGGACATCAGACCCCCGACGCACGCGCAGCCCGAGTACGCGAGCTCAGGCAGGGGAGGAGCATCAGCGCCGAGAAGTTTCGCTGTGGCTCTTTGCTGCCTATGGCGGCGAGGGGCGTGGCTTGAGAACGTCGTTGGGCTTTTCCGTTCGGCTTCTTGGGCGTAGCCGTACCAGCCTTAAGCTCAGTCGGCAGCTTGGAGGAGCGCGAGCGGTCAGCAGCTTGTTTCAACAGCTCCTCGCCTCCTCGTCAGAGAGGCGGGCGGTTGATGTACACGAACATCATTCTGATCGCTTTCGGGTATCGGAGTGAGGTCCACCAATCTCCAGCTGCTTCGCCGAGAGCGGTAGGGCGGTTCGCCGCCCGATGCAGCGGCATTTGCTTTGTCGGGCAGGGAGCCTCGCAGGCGTTCTCGGGCGCTTCAGTAGTCTCATGGAGACTGCTGCGGGCTCGCATTCGTCGTCCACAAGAGAGTCCTTTGCCGAGCGTCACATTCTCCAAAGCGCCGGAGCGACGAGCGACACCTTCTCCCTTCGCCCCGGTCTTTCCTGCTTGCGGCAGGGGGGTGGTTCGATGCGTAGAGAATTAATCCTCGGCTCGCCGCGACGGTCTTCGAGCAGCAAGTCTTCGCAGAAGCATCAAGTCGAGTAGTTTTGCCTGCCGAAGAACCCGCGACGCTGAGAGCAGCCCCGGGGCGTCGAACCGAATCAAGAACGAAACGCTGACTTCTTCCCGCCCTCACAGACCTCGTCTAACGGATAACGACAATGTCTTCTACCCCGCCTCCGCCGACCTCGGCGCCGACGGAGACCAAGAAGACGCCCACTCAGGGAGGAAACCGCCGCTCTTCCTCCTCCAAGGGCAGCAAGGACTCGCCCAAGCCCGAGAAGAAGGACGCCACCCCTTCCAAGGCCGGCGAGGGCTCTACTCCCAAGCAAGGCGGTCACCAGCGTAAAGCTTCGGGTCGCGGCGGAGGACGTCGCGGCAGCGCTGGAGGGCAAGGCGGCAAGAAGGAGCCTACGACGCCTCCCGCTGGCGGCGAGGGTCTCGCCAACCTCAAGAACATCATCTCGGAGCTCAAGGACTCGCCTACCGCTGGCTCGACGGGCTCTCCCGCTTCTTCCAACCCTTCCTCCTCTCCCTCTCGCCCACGCAACTCGTCCTCGCACCGCAAGAACAACTCTTCGGGCGGCGTACCCTCCATCAACGCCCCTCCTCCTTCCAGCTCGGTCCCCTCCCCTCACTCGACTCTCAACCCCAACGCCGGCGGCTTCCAACCCGGCACCCTCGGACCCATCCACGACATGATGGACGAGGGGCTCATCACTCCCACCGCCTCACACTTCGACCTCATGACCGGCATGCCTCGCTCCCCTCCTCTCGGCGGCGGCGCACAACCCGGCGTCGGAGGCTTCCGCCAGCAGTTCGAGGGCATGGTCGCTCCTGGCGAGCTTCCCGAGGAGATTCCCGGCTTTGGCGGCGTAGCGGGACTCAATCAGCGGGCGTTCGCTTTCCCCCAGACGCAGGCTTCGCTCCAACAGCAGCAGCAGCATCTCTTCCAACTGCAGCAGCAGCAGCAGTTCCAGATGCAGCAGATGGCGGGGCTGGGAGCGTTTGCTGGAGCGGGAGGATCGCCGAGGTTTGGCGGAGGAGGAGGAGCAGGAGGAGCGGGCGCACCGGGAGGAACCGACGCCGCTGAGCTCATGGCCGAGCAGCTCGCCATTCAGCAACAATTGGCCAACCTCCGGATCCAGCAGGAGAACCTCCTCGCTCGGTTTGGCGACATGCAAGCCGGCGCTCAAGCTCCTTCCTCGCCTCAGCAACCTACCGACTCTCCTCGCGCTGGACAACACGGTCAACATCGTCGTGGGCAGTCGCAGCAGCATGTCGGAGGAGCTACGATGGGCTCTTTCGGCCAAGGCGGCATGGGCAACTTTGTCGCTCCTTCCACCGGTGCACAGCTCCCCAAGGGTCATGGTCGTAGGCATTCCGTCAACGTCGCGCAAAAGGCCGCCGCCAACGGAGGAGGAGGGTTCGGCGGAGCGGGAGGAAGCTTCTCGTTCGGATCGGGAAGCCAGCAGAACCAGCAGGGAGGAGGAGGAGGAGGGTTCCAGTTCCCCCCGCCTTCGGTGCAGGCTGAGGCCGAGCTCGCTGGTGCGGCTGGAGGATTCGGAGGCGATGAGGGTGGGTTTGGAGGGCAGAGGAGGGGGCATCAGAGGAGGACGAGTGGGAGCATGAGCAGTCTTGGAGGATGGCAGGCGATGAGTGAGTTTCTCTCGTCTTTTCTCCCGAGCGATAGAAGGCCGAGGCTGACCTCCCTTCGACGCTCAACAGACCAAGGCGTCCAAGCCAACCTCGCCGAAGCTCAATCGCACCTCCAACAACTCGCCGCCTACCGCGCCTCCTCGGGTCACTCTCGCGTCCCTTCCTTCGGCATGTCGACTCTCGGCGGAGGACCTGGTCAACTCGCCATGGCCGGCTACGGCGGAGGTCTCCCTCAGCCCGGTCAGGGAGGTCAGCAGCAGCAGCGCAAGAGCTTGTTCGCTCCGTACCTTCCTCAGGCTAGTATCCCGCCGTTGTTGAGCGCCAACAAGCTCGTCATTGGAATGTTGAGGGTCGTGAGTACTCTCCTTCCGCTGATCGAAGCGAGAGTGACCGAATGCTGACCTTCTTGCTTTCGCTTCCCTATCGCTCGCAGAACAAGAGGAACCGCTCGGACGCCTACGTCGCCACCGACGTGCTCGACGCCGACATCTACATCTGTGGTGAGTAGTCGATGCGCCTTCCCTTTTGCGAGTCCTTCGCTGATCTCTCGGCGCTCATTCTCACAGGCTCCAAGGATCGCAACCGTGCTCTTGAGGGCGACATTGTCGCTGTTGAGCTCCTCGACGTGAGCTGTCATTCTTCCCTATCTGCTGACGAGCATTCGCTGACTCGCTCTTTCTCTCGCACGCAGGTCGACGAGGTCTGGGGAAACAAGAAAGACAAGGAGGAGAAGAAGCGCAAAAAGGAGGAGTCGGCTTCTTACGACCCTCGCGCCACTCGCGACCTTCGCAAGCGGGACAAGAAGAAGGACGACGTTGAGGTCGAAGGCCAAGGTCTTCTCCTCTTCGAGGACGAGGAGGTCAACGACGACCAGAAGCCTCAGTTCGCTGGTCACGTCGTCGCTGTCGTCGAGCGCGCTCCTGGACAGCTCTTCAGTGGCATGCTTGGAGTGCTGAGGCCTTCGAGCGCCGCTACCCAGCAGAAGCAGGATGCCGAGAGGAGGGAGAGGGAGGGCGTGGACCTCAGGAGGGAGGAGCAGCAGAGGAGCGGCCAGCCCGCGCCCAAGATCATTTGGTTCAGGCCGACCGACAAGAGGGTGCCTCTCATCGCCATTCGTGAGCTTCTCGCTCTCTCGTTCCGCTCGTCGCTCGTTCGGCGCTGACCTTTCCTTCTCTCTCTTCGTCAACAGCCACCGAGCAAGCTCCTCAAGACTTCATCGACCGTCCCGACAAGTACTCGGATCGCCTCTTCGTCGCTTGCATTAAGCGCTGGCCGATCACCTCGCTGCACCCCTTCGGTACCCTCGTCGAGGAGCTCGGGCCCATCGGCGACATTGAGACGGAGACGAACGCCCTGCTCAAGGATTGCAACTTTTCGAGCGAGGGTAAGTCGTTGCTCGCATGCTCGAGAAGAAACTCGGAAGCTGACCTCTTCGCTTCCTCGTGTGATAGACTTCTCCGAGGCCGTCGTCAAGTGCCTTCCTCCTACGCCTTGGTCCATCCCCGAACGTAAGCTATCACATTCGGTCCCTTCGTCTTCTCTCACTCATCTTGCGATTCCACAGGCGAGACCAACGAGGCCGTCCGTCGCGACTTCCGATCGAACCGAGTCTTCACCATCGACCCCGAGACGGCTCGCGACTTGGACGATGCCCTTCATGTCGTCGCCAACGAGGACGGCACTTTCGAAGTCGGAGTCCACATCGCCGACGTCACCCACTTTGTCAAGCCCAACACTCCTCTGGACCGTGAGGCTCGCAAGAGGGCGACGACCGTCTACCTCGTCCAGCGCGCCGTGCCGATGCTCCCACAGGTCCTCAGCGAGACGCTTTGTAGTCTCACGCCCGGCCAGGACAAGCTTACCTTCAGTGTCGTCTTCACCATGACCGCCGAGGGCAAGGTCGTCTCGACTTGGTTCGGCAAGTCCATCATCAAGTGAGTTTGTCGCCGCCTCATTCGCCATCGGATGAAGAGCTGACTCCCCTCGTGTACACGTACAGCTCGTCCGTCAAGCTCGCCTACAGTGACGCCCAGGAGGTCATCGAGGGTCGCCCTCTTCCCGACGGCAAGATCGAGGGTCAGCATGAGGAGCGCGCTGGAGTTCAGGGCGACATTGAGATGCTCGCTGTAGGTCAAAACACACTCTCTTTTCCCGCTGAGTACTCGCTGACCTCCCTCATCGCAGTCCCTCGCTCGCCACCTTCGCAAGCGCCGTTTCGACAACGGCGCCCTTCGCATCGACAACGTCAAGGTCGGCTTCAGCCTCGACGAGCAGGGCTTGCCCGAGGACGCTTCCGCTTTTGTGCGCAAGGAGGCCAACGAGCTCATCGAGGAGTTCATGCTCCTCGCCAACATCTCGGTCGCCGGCAAGATCGCCGCTGGCTTGCCTGACCAGGCTCTTCTTCGTCGACACGAGCCGCCAATCGACCGTCGCTTAGTGAGCCGTAGTACGACAGCGAGACAAGGTCAGAGCTGACCGATTCGATACACAGGACGCCTTCCTCGACCGAATGAAGCGACTCGACATCAACCTCGACGGCAGCAGCGCAGGCGCTCTCATGCAGTCGTTCTCCAGCGTTACCGATCAGAACGCTCGCTTTGCTCTACAGCACCTCAGTGAGCAGACTACTCCTATACTTCAAGCATCGTTGCTGACCCTTTCCTTCATGCGCAGGTACCAAGTCGATGCAGCGGGCCAAGTACTTCTGCACCGGCATGCTCGACATTGCCAAGTACCACCACTACGCCCTCAACTTGCCTCTTTACACGCATTTCACCTCTCCCATCCGTCGCTACGCCGACATCATGGTCCATCGTCAGCTCGAGGCCGTCCTGCTCGGCAGTGAGTCGCTCGCTCGGCCTTCGTGTTCCCTCTCGACCAGATCTGACCTCTCGCATCCACAGCTCAAGACTCAAAGTTCACTCTCGACACCGAAGCCGTCTCCAAGGTCGCTCAGACGTGCAACATCAAGAAGGACGCCGCTCGCCTTGCTCAGGAGCAATCGGCGCACCTGTTCCTTTGCGTCCTCATCGCCGACCTCACTCAGCGTTACGGACCCGTCGTCAGGCCTGCTACCGTAATCGGCGTGCTCGACCAGGCGTTCGACGTCATGATCCCTGAGTTTGCCATCGAGAAGCGTGAGTACGAGCTCGACCCAAATGTGACGAGACGACGCTGATCCCTTTTCCACATGCAGGCGTCCACGTCGATCAGATGCCCACCGAAGTGAGCTTTGCCGACATTCTGCGCTCTCTCGGCTCTGCTGACCTCCCTCCTTCGGCGCAGAACACCGTCCACGATGAGCCGACCAACTCGCTCTCGATCTACTGGAAGAAGGGCGTCGACGTCCTCCGCTGGCTCGCCGAGACCAACAACGACGCTCATCTCCAACGCGTGCGCCACCACGCCGAGCACCACGCTCGCATGATGGAGTCGACCAGCGGCGATGCCAACGCCGAGAGCGCTCTCTTCGACGACGATGACGATGAGGACGATGAAGACAAGAAGAAGAAGGAGGTCAAGATGACGGCGCAGCATGTCAAGTCTAGAGATGTGAGTTCTTGCCTGCCTGGCCTTCCTGCGCGAGCGCCGAGATCTGACCCATTCTCACCGCACAGACCACCCCACCCAAGTTTGAGGAGCTCGAGGAGAAGGACGGACACTCTATTCAGCATGTTCGCGAGCTTCAGACCGTTCCAGTCATCGTTACTGTGAGTCTTTGATCGCCAAGCAGCAAGTATTGAGGACCGAAAGCTGACCACTCGTTCCCTTGCAGGCCGATCTCACCAAGTCGCCACCTGTTATCAAGATTCTGTGCGTGCCCTTCACTTCCACGGGTCATTGAGCTACTGCTTACCTGTCTTTCCCTCGCAGCGCCGTCAACCCCTTCGCCTGAGCCCGACGAGTTCTTGCTTCCCTGTCTCAACTATCCCTTGTTCAAAAATATCCCGAGCTCAAGTGCAACCAGCAGTCATTTCTAACACCCTTCTGGCGAATGAGGAGCTTCGCGAGCTTCCGAGCTGCCTTCCGCCCGACCAGAGTCACCGTCGAGACGCCGGATCTCACTCTTTGTTCGCCCACTGTTCATCTCATCTGCCTCTTTGCTATGGCTACTTCGACTACATCGCATCTCGAGCAGTCTGTGCAAGAGCCCCAAGCATCTCTCCTCGCTCGCGCCTCGACTGCAGCGTCCACGGTGTGCGTCTCCGCTCGGCTGCCCTCCCTCCATACCGGACGAGCTGATGCGATCTCAATCGCAGATGGAAGTACAAGCAATTCATTCGACCTGCTTTGACGACCAGTCTTCAGTACTACACTGTTGGCCGTAAGCTCCCTCGTCATGCCTCCGAATCCCCTTCGGCATCGCTCACTTGAACGGACGGCCTACAGCTCAACAGGAAAGCTGGAGTCTCGAGACAGCGCTCTTCACTAGCCTCGTAAGACGTGCTGGAGGTCTCCGAGGCAAAGGCGGCGATACCGATCCCGTCAACGCGATGCAAGCGTCGCGCAGGCGCCTCAAGGTCATCGAAAGCCTCAATCCCAAGAATGGAGTGTGCTCAGAGGTACTGGAGATTCCGGTCAAGCGTAGAGGGCTCACGGGGCTGCTAGCGGAGGTGGATGAAGAAGAGGATGGGAGCCGAACTGTGCCCGTGAGTTCGGCTCGGCGCTCCCTCTCTCGGACCGGAGCTGACGGTCATCTCACAGGCCGAATGGCAAGTGCACAACGAGGTTTGGGGCAAGGCGAGCGACCGCGTACTGCTCTACTTCCACGGCGGTGAGTCCTTGAACTCGGCTTCGCTCGCTTCGACCGCACTGACCTTTCGTTGCTCGTGCAGGCGCCTTCACCCTCATGAATCCAAGAAGCCATCGCCCTCTCACCCTGCTGATGAGCAAACAGCTCGGCGTCCGAGTCCTCTCCGTGGACTACCGCCTCTCGCCCGAGGTGCAATATCCTTCGGCGCTTCACGACGCCGTCGCCGCCTACCAGTACCTCACCGAGGATCTCAAGATCCCCTCCAGCAACATCTTTGTCTCTGGAGACTCGGCCGGCGGCAACCTGTCCCTTGCTTTGATGCTCTACCTTCGCGACCAGAGGATGGAGCGCCTCGGCGGAGCTATCCTCCTCTCGCCTTGGAGCGATATGACGGCGAGTATGCAAAGCTGGGAGTCAAATGCGGTGAGCTGCGCTTCTCCCTGCAGCACTTATGACAAACGGCACCTAACGCCCGCTTGCACCCAGCACATCGACTACCTCTCTCTTCCTCCGGGCGATTCCAAGTTCTCCCCTCCTCACCTCTATCTCGGCGAGGACTATGCCACCAACGTGGTCCACCCATACGTCTCTCCCGCCATCACCGACCTTTCCTCCCTCCCTCCCCTCCTCATCCAGGCCGGCGGCGCCGAAACCCTTCGCGACGAGATCTCCCTCCTCGCGCTACGAGCAGCCGCAGCCGGCGTGGAAGTCGACCACCAGATCTGGCAGGCAGGTATACATGTTGCGCAGGCCTTCGTCAAGAATGACATCTCGCCGGCTTCGCTCAAGGAGATGGCGAGGTGGGCCGAGCGGCAGCCGGCGCCTCTGTCTGGGGCCGGCGACTTTAGTAAGGTGGATAGATTGCTTGAAGCGGCTTGGAAGAAGAGGAGATCAACGCTAGAGGCGAAGGGTGTGAAGGTGCTGGAGGAGAGGGAGGAGGTTGCGCGGGTGCCGAGCTTCATTTTTGAAGGGGTGAAGGAAGCCGCGCCCGAGCTCGCGTGCCGGAAGGACGGGCATGAGGCGCTTAGGAAGGCGGTGGAGGAGGTTAGAAACGCGGGTACACAAGATGTCACCACCATCTTCAAGGCGAGGCGCAATCCTGAGGCACTCGGCTGGCTGGGAACGGTTCGCGGCGCCCTTCACCTGTAGATTTCTAGGACTGAAGACGCTTCGGAGCTGCTGTAGAATACGTTTTCAGTTGAATTCTTCTCTGTAGAGCCAGCTCGAGTGAAGTCCTTGGCATGGCCGGTGCAGCGCTGGGAGAGTCGACGCTCGCGGCTCGAAGCGAAAGATGTGGAAGCGGGGATCGAGAACAATGTCATTCACTGTACAAGATCCGCTCCCGGCTATCCTAAATCATCCATCACTCGAAATTGACCACTTGTGGTTACGAAACAGGCGGCTCTTTTTGCTCGGTTGTCAGAGGTCTAAGGTCGATGGCCAGCTGTAGGGCTTCTCCGAGCTCATGCGGGCCTGTACTACTCTCGGTCTGTATCTCTCTCCCTCACAGCTCCCTCACAGCACGAAATTGCCCCGTTGTCGCGCACGACGGTTCGTCGTAGAGACCTTCGCGTTGGCGAAGCTCACGACGTTCCGATCGCGAGGGGAATTGAGTATTTTCATCAGTGGAAGGAGACCGGACCGGGGACAGAGGGTGAGAGTAGTTACAAAACGCTAGTGCTGGGCCACCTGTGGGACGACTGGTAAGCTTTGAGTGAGGAGGAGTAGAGAAGGCTCAGTGGGGACTTGCGTGTACGGCTGGTCGGATCGAGAGATGCCATAGCGAGCCGCGAACGCGTCATACGAGGGAGGAGCGCGGCTTCCGTATGCGTAGGGCTCGGGTTTAGGCTTTTGCTCTGCATGCCCGTGAACGAAGAGAGAACGAGTCAGTGACCGATCCGAAGTGGGGAGGTGAAAGAGCCCAGCGTACCGTCAATGTGGTGGAGTAGGGGAGTGAAGATCTTCCATGCGATATCGAGCTCATCATCACGAACAAAGTTGGAGTGGTCGCCCTTGAAAGCGTCGAGGATGAGAGCCCTGTTCGGCGAAGCGTAAGTCAGCATCGCGGCGGTTTCTAGGCTTGACGAGCTTTGCAGCAAGCTCACTCGTATGCCTCGGGGATCTTGAGGTCGGCTGTAGGGTATGATATGTCAGTGATCAGTCAACCTCGAGCGAGATACGTCGGCGGAAAGAGCACGTACAGAAACGGCGCTTGTAGGTGAGGTCCATCTCGGTGGGAACGGTCCTCATCGACAGTCCAGGAGCCTTCGAGTTCATCTTGAGGTAGACGGCCTCTCCCGGCTGCACGCGAATGACGAGCTCGTTGCGAGTGATCTCGGCGAAGATGCCCTGGGTGACGTCCTTGTACTGGATGCGGATCTCGGTCTTCTGCTCGTTGAGGGCTGTTGGTGAGAGATCGAAGGTTAGTCAAAAGCTATAACTTCAAAGCGAGACAGCAACGCACCCTTTCCAGCCTTGAGGATGAAGGGGACGCCCTCCCAGCGGGGCGAGTTGATGTGCATGACGGCGGCGGCAAAGGTGGGGCAGATCGAGTCCTTGGGAACGGTGTCGTCCTCGAGGTATCCAGGCTTCTTGCCGTCCTTGGTCTCGGCTCCGACGTACTGGCCGAGGAGAACCTCGTCCTTGGAGATGGGAGGGATGTAGCGGAGGACCTTGACCTGCAGAGTGAGGGACGTTAGTAAGAATTGAGAAGGCTCCATGCACCTCTACGTACCTTCTCGTCACGGATGTCCTCGGAAGAGAAGGAAACGGGGCGCTCCATGGTGAGGATCGAGAGGACCTGAAGCAAGTCTGTAGAGGCAAGCGAGTGAGTGTAAGGCCTTGAAAGTCGCTGAAATGCAACTCACGGTTCTGCATGACATCGCGAATGATTCCAAACTCGTCAAAGTATCCACCGCGACCCTCGGTGCCGAAGGGCTCCTTAAAGGTGATCTGAACGTTGGAGATGAGGGACTTGTTGAAGGAGGCGTCGAGCATGACGTTGGCGAAGCGAAGGACGAGGAGGTTCTTGACCATCTCCTTTCCGAGGTAGTGGTCGATGCGGAAGATCTAGCGAGGGAGAGAAGTGGTGGGTCAGCGCCCGCCGAAGGTCGTCCAGCTCGCGCCGCAAGGCGTCGAGCTCGGCGTAAGAGCATCGTAACGCACCTCGTCCTCCTTCCACTCGGCCTTGAGCTCCTCCTGCATCTTCCTCGAACTGTCAAGATCGCTGCCGAAGGGCTTCTCGACGATGATCCTGTTGATGCCTCCCTCAGAGTAGTTGTTCCTCCTAAGGTGGGCAGCCACGGTGGTGAAGACGGAGGGAGGGAGAGCCATGTAGAAGACGCGGTTCTTGGGCGCGTTCTTGTCCTCGTACTGGGCCTCAATCTCGCCGAGCGCCTTCTCGAGCGTCTGGAAAGACTCGTCCTCATCATACTGGCCCGAGACGTAGGTGCAGATCTTGAGGAACTCTTGGAGCTTCTCCTTCATCGCGGGAATGGGCGCCTTGATGTACTGCTGCACGCGCTTGTGGTAGTCCTGCACGACGATAGCGAGCCTCGGTCAGCCTTGTGTCATCGAAGGCGGGCCGCTTGTCGATCCTCCTCTGCAGCGCTTGAGCAGCGGGCAGCAGCTCTAAAGCAAGCTGTAGTCATCTACATCTATCCGCACTGCTTGGACAGCCCCTGCTGAACCGCTGAAAGCGAGATTGCTCCAGCGGATTCAGCGCGCGATGAGGCCCTGCCCCAACGATGCCTCTGCAGCTTCTGCGATTCCGTACAGCATCCCGAGAGCTCCGTGGCGGTAATCAGAGAAGTCAGACGAACCTCCTCGTCCATCTTGGTCCTGGCATAGCCGACGACACGGATCCCCTTGGGCAAGAATCCGTTGTTGTAGAGGCCAAAGAGGGCGGGGAACGTCTGCGAGCGAAACGAAAGCACCCAGGTCAGCGTGTAGTTCGATAGAAACGTCCCAAGTACTCTGCTAGCCGTCCGGAGTGCTACAGACTGCAGGAAACGACTCGGGGTCCCTCGGTGGACGAAGGTGGATCGTCATCGGCTGGCTGAGGCCCACTGGCTGCTCCCCATCCAGCTGGATCCATGTACAGTGCACAGTGGTACATTCAAAACTGACCTTCTTCTTGGCCAAATCTCCACTGGCGCCCAAGACGACGATGACCGTGTTGCTCTCGAGCGAGTGCTCGTTCGAACCTCCACTCGAGGGGATCTCTCCAGTTGCTTGCTTGGACTGCTCGGCGGCCATGTCGATAATGCGGTGTAGGTGTGCGTGGGCTGAAAGGGGAGAAAACGGTTGCCGGTGCTGTAGGTGATACGACGGAGGCGACGTCGAGGTGATGGAGAGAGCGCAAGCTGCTCCTTAGTGACCGAGCCGGGCGACGCATTTCTCAGCTGAATCGAGTAGAGAGATAGCAGAGTGGAGGCTACAGAAGCATTACAAATTGATTACTTGGCGACAGGTAGTTACTGAGCCTGCCATCAAGCTACATACTCGTGCTCCCTCCTATTCTCCCTCCCCGAGCCGGCGATTGCTTTCCTGCAGCACTTTCACTTTCGCAGCCAGCATCGATATGCTCTACGGATGTGTTGCGGTACATCCGGGCTGTTTGGCATCGCTATTCTGCAGGTCTTGACGCCTCTATAGCGAACACCGAGCTTGGCTTCTCAAGTCCGAGCTCCCGGAGTTAGCTGTGAGGCAACGAGAGTCGCTCTCTCCGACGACGGATGATCAACAGAAGCACTGAATCGTATTTGCGGTTCTTGTACATGGCGAGTTAAGCGTTGGCCTCTGCAAAAGTGGGGCAAAGCGCTGGGGTCAGTGTCGCTCTTCTCGTGCTGCTATTCCCGCGACGACTCACGCTGCTCAGCCTTGCCCTTGTTCTCGAGCACCTCTCCAGCCTTCTGCTGCTCGAGGTCACCCGTCAAAGCGCCGACAGCGCGGTCGAGCTGTGAAATTCGGCGAAAGGTCAGCGAACGAGGATCTGTAGCTTCCGGAGCGATCCCCGCCTCGCAGCTGCTGTACATGTCGGCACATAGCACTGGACGAAGCGACCACTATACAAGACGACTCACCTTGCCTCCCAGACGATCGGCGGTGGCCTCTCCATAGGCCACAGCTTGAGCCGCATTACCCTCAACCTCTCCCTGAGCAGCCTGATCCCTCCCAGCAGCCTCCAATCCCGAAGCTCCGACTGCTGCTCCGTACGTTTCCTTGATGCTGCCGACGGTCGAGTTCCAGGCGGCGTTGATCTGTCGAGGCAGCAGCGGTGAGCTCGATGGCAGCGCTACAGAAGGTGCAGAGGGTCCTCACCTTGCTAGGCTGCTCGTTAGACATTGTGTCTAGTAGTTGGTCGGTGGTGGAGATGGAGAAGAGTTGGCTACGAAGTCGTGGAGAGAGCGAAAGAGGCGGAGACCGCGAAGCTGGGGGAGGGCGTCATCAGTTGGGTCAAGTCGAGAAGGATTGCAGGACATTTGAAGAGCCGAGAAAATAGGTTTGTTGTCTGTACAGTCTGAAACGCCACGACGAACGCTTCGCCCGAAAAGAGGAGGTCCGAGCGCCGGCGCCGAGCACTTCGCCGAGCCTGTCAAGGCTGGCTCCTGCCGAGCTCGTCTGCCGGTTGTCAGCCGCGTCGATCTCTCATGCAGCTGCCTCGCCGATCCTCCCTCTCGCTACTAGGAAACGAAGCGTATCAATTTCGGAAGCGAGCGGTCTCGGGGTACTCAGAGACCGGCGCTCAAGCGAGAAGCGGTCCTCACGAGGGAGGAGATCTACCACTTGGGCATGTTGTTGAGGCTGTTGGAAGCGTTGTACTTGGCCTCGGAGGAGGTCTGGGGCTGTGTGCGGAGAGAGAGACGCCTCAAGGTCAGCCTCGGCGCACTCGGTTCTCGGCGCCCGAGACTGAAGCGAGTTGAAGAGAGGAGCTCACGTTGTGTACGACACCGTTGTAGCCGGCCGAGGTGTTGCGCGCGGCGTCCTGGAAGGAGCTCATCATCTCGGACGCGTGCTGTTCGACAGAAGCGCTCGGCGCAAGCAAGTCAGCTCTCGCTCTCCTCCGTTGTCCGGGCTTGATAACTACTCACAGCCTTGGCTCCAGCGCTCGTCTGGGGGTTGTGCACGACTCCGTTGTATCCTTGGTAGACGTTCTGTTTTGATGGTCCGTCAGTGTGCTGCGCGAGACGGACGGCGTGGAGCTAGAGTCTCGAGCTCTCGAGACGAGCAACGAAGAGCAGAGGCGGCGCGAGGAAAAGCTACTCACGTTGGCGTTCTTGCCGTCGTAGGTGCCCGAAGAGAAGTCGATTCCGGCCTGTAGGAGAGCGGGGGGAGCGAGGGCGAGGAGAGGCAGCGCGAGTCAGCTCAGCTCGTTCAGCTCGAAGTCACAAGGAGCAGGGCCGCCTGTACCTTGTTGGGCATGTTGAGGTAGATGCTTGAAGTTGTAGTTGAGTGGGTTGAGTGCTGCTGGGTGACGAGAGACGAGAGTCGAGATTCGAACAGCGAGTGACGGTAGGAGATCAAGAGACGGCAAGCTGAGACGCTCGAACTCGACTCTCGCTCGAGGCCCGCGATCGTTTCTTGTAAGGCGAGAGATGAGAGCTTGCTATATACAACAGAATTATCACGACTAGTCTACCAACGGAAAAACCGATACCGCTGCCGTCCAGCAGCGCAAGCTCCAGATCAGATCCGCTCCGCCGCCGAGCGCCGAGCGCCGAGCACTCCTGCTTCTCCGCCGTTCATCCTGAGCTGCTGCTGCTGCTCGGCCGGTTGCAAATCTTCATAAACGTCATGAGGTGCATGCGCTCGTTCTCGGCTTCCTATATGTTGAGATTGATCAGCGCGGGGTCTTCTCGGCGCGGCCAAAACGAACGAACTTGGAGAAGGGTTCCGATCCACCCGTTGTCCCTTTTCATCAAACGAAGACTGCGAAGATGTCGGAGAGCTCCAGCGACCATCCCTTTTGATGAGAAGCAAGAGGAGAAGGAGGCGACCATCAGCCGAGGACTCTGCTCAAGTCGAGAGCAGCCAAAACTCACCAGGTACACCAGCGATGGATTCGAGGAAGAGAATACGATGGAGCCACTGAGTCTCGGTCATGAGGTAGCCTTCCTTGCGAAGAGCTTCGAGAGACTGAGGTGGAGGGAATGGCGATGAGACGGCATGACGGGAACGAGAGAGCGGAAAGGAGTGAAGATAGTCGTGGACACAGACGAGTGTGACATGTCGTAGTAGAGATGAGATGGTGTGGTGAGAGGCAACAAGAGGATCAGCAGGTCTCCCGGCAACTCTCGGCGATGAAAACGGCTCACGAGATCGCTCTTTCCCGCCTTCTTGAGCGCCGCGATGGCGTCCTCGGGAGAAGCATGCTTGTATCCCGTGATCTGAGTGCGTAAAGAGGTCAGCGAACGTAACCGAGAGCGAGAGACACAGCGCCCGAAAGAGCACGACGGAGGAGAAGTCGAGCAACGAAGAGCAGAGGCGAGCGAGGGAGAGCTACTCAAGGTGGCGTTCTTGCCGTCGTAGGTACCCGAAGAGAAGTCGATTCCGGCCTGTAGGAGAGGAGAGGGCGAGGCTACAGGGGGGCGAGTCGGCTCAGCCCAGCTCGTTCAGCTCGAAGTCACAAGCTTAAGGAGCAAGGCCGTCTGTACCTTGTTGGGCATGTTGAGGTAGATGCTTGAAGTTTTAGTTGAGTGGGCTGAGTGGTGCTGGGTGACGAC
This sequence comes from Leucosporidium scottii, assembly GCA_003054985.1. NCBI lineage: Eukaryota > Fungi > Basidiomycota > Microbotryomycetes > Leucosporidiales > Leucosporidiaceae > Leucosporidium > Leucosporidium scottii. The sequence goes on from MWVB01000020.1 coordinate 166,349, forward strand.
TCGAGACGCGGTACAAGGAGAGAGTCAACCTTCGCCGGCGTCGTGCTCCGCTCCCTTCGCAAGAGGGCCGTCCAACTCCCGGCGCGGGCAGCGATAAAAACGTGAGGCGATTTCAATACAAACTATGTAGGAATCAACTTTTGCTCCAGCTTCTTCCTACTGAGCTACAGGACTCGCCCTTTTTCTCGAGCGCCGAGCCCCTGCTTGCCGGCTTCGCCATCGACGGGACAACCGCTTACCGTCGACGGAAACTCTTCGGAAGGCGCCCTTCCAGCACCAGAAAAAATCACCTGACTTGGTCTACTCAGCTACAGGCGGCCGCCGTTCCCGCTCCATATCCGCCCACTCGCCTTTCTCGCGGCCTTCCCTTCATCCCCCCGCGCGCGGTCTCAATTTCGACCCTTGCGGTACAGCACCCACGGAAGGTGCAAGTTGACCCTCCTGACTATAGTTCGAGAGCGATGGAGATGTAGCGGATCAGGCGGGCAGTTCTGAACGAGTTTCTACAGCAAGCGCCCTCTGCGAAGAGCTCAAGCTCAAGGCAGGTGAGTTCTTCTGCGAACTCCGAGCTCAAGGCAGGTGAGTTCTCAGGGTTGGGGCAGCTCGGCGGTACATAGGAGGATCGAAAAAGGTGTACTTATCGCGGTGCATCCCTTCCTGTCTGCCTCACAGCCGACAGAAACGCCTTCCACTTCTCATCTCCGCAACGGCGCAGGCGGAAGTCAAAGAGAGAAAAAGGGCCGGAGAACACATTACAGGGCGATACTGCTCTTGTTTGGCTGCAGAGCATCAAGTTCAGATGTCAAGGATCAGTTCGGTGATTCAATCTCCCTCATCGCTTGAGATCTGTAGCGGATAGAGGCAGGGCCGAAGTCTCTTCGGCGATAGGGTGAGAGCTAGTTCTAGCGGACGTTGCAGGGAATCATGCGGAGATGGGACAAAATCAAGAAACTATCATTGGTCTTTCAGCTTGGATTCAGCCTCTGTGCACCTCGATAGCGCTCTCAAAGCGACTCACCGGCGGCGACGAGAAGCCTCCAAAGGAGTCTGAGTGTGAGGCAAGCAGTGACAGAGCGACGTACAGGATACCGCGGTCAAGTTTTGAGAGCTTTCACGTGCTCTTGCAGCTCTACATCCCGCCGCTTAAAAGTGCAAGGCAAGGCTGACTCAGCCTAGGGAGCGCCGAGCTTGCGAAAGTCACGACTTCTCACTAACATCCGTCCAGATCTAAAGCTCTGGAGGCGTGGTAGGTATGAGAGAGTGGTAGTGCAACAGTGCTACAACATGCTACAGCCACGCCCTCCGGCTTTAGAAAGCCCTCGCTGGTTCGGTGTTCGCTGTAGTCGAACGGGCGACCGACCGCCAGTCATCATGTTTGAGTCCAGATCAGAGCCGAATCTGGCAACTTTTGGCTCGGAAACAGAGGGAGATGCAGCGAACTGATCACGGATCCTGCTTCCTCCGAGGGGTTCGGCACGGAGAGGATCGAGTTCAAAAGCTCGCCTGTCGTCGGCGGCCTGACTTCTGCCTTTCATTATCAGTCGCAAAGCAACACTTCCCATCCAACAACCCATGCTCCCCGTCTACTCTTCTCGCGTGGCCACTCGCTTGGCCTTGCGCACTCCCATCGTCGCCACTGACGAGAGACGAGAGTCGATCGTCGAACAGCAGGTGATGGTAGGAGGTCGACTCTCGCTCGAGGCCCGTGATCGTTTCCTGTAAGGTGAGAGACGAGAGCTTGTTATATACACAGAATTATCACGACTAGTCTATCAAGCAAAAAAACGATGTCGCTGCCGTCCGGCAGCGCAAGCTCCAGATCAGATCCGCTCCACCGCCGAGCGCCGAGCAGTCCTACTTCTTCGCCGTGGATCGTTGATCTACAGCTTCTGCTCCTGCTCAACCTTCTGCTCCACTTTCTGATCCTCCTTCCTGCTCTGCCTCAAGCCAGCTCTGACCTCCTCCTCGACCTTCTTCGCCCACTCGATGCTCTCTTCGCGAGTGAGGCCGGTCGTCGTGCCGGCGAGGAATGGAGAAGCGTGCTTGAAGCCGAAGGGGTTGACGTCGTCGGGCTTGAGGTCGGCGAGGGTGTGGTTGGTGCAGCTGTGATCGAACCAAGGTCAGCTCGCGCTCGGCGGGCAGAGTCCAGACTCCCGACGAGGAAGAAGGAGCTCGGCGCTCAGACGAGGAAGGAAGAACGTACCGGTGGTTCGACTCGTCGGCGCGAACGGCGAGGATGAGATCCTTCATCGTCGCGTCCGGTCCCATCCTCCAGTAGTCCTTGGCGATTTGGGGAACCTCACGAGCTCCCGGCGCCCACTCGGGGATGTGACCACGCTCCATCTCGTCGACGATTTGGGTGTAGGTGACCACAGCCTCCTCCTCGAGATAACCGACAAAGCGGTGGACCGCCGAGGGTGACAGAAGGTAGCTCACAAAGAGCAAGTTGTAGAAGACACCCTGGGTGACGAGGACGAGCCCTCTGAACATCCATCCAGGGTTATAAATCTTCATAAACGTCATGAGGTGCATGCGCTCGTTCTCGGCTTCCTATATGTTGAGATTGATCAGCGCGGGGTCTTCTCGGCGCGGCCAAAACGAACGAACTTGGAGAAGGGTTCCGATCCACCCGTTGTCCCTTTTCATCAAACGAAGACTGCGAAGATGTCGGAGAGCTCCAGCGACCATCCCTTTTGATGAGAAGCAAGAGGAGAAGGAGGCGACCATCAGCCGAGGACTCTGCTCAAGTCGAGAGCAGCCAAAACTCACCAGGTACACCAGCGATGGATTCGAGGAAGAGAATACGATGGAGCCACTGAGTCTCGGTCATGAGGTAGCCTTCCTTGCGAAGAGCTTCGAGAGACTGAGGTGGAGGGAATGGCGATGAGACGGCATGACGGGAACGAGGGAGCGGAAAGGAGTGAAGATGGTCGTGGACAAGGATGAGTGTGACATGTCGTAGTAGAGATGAGATGGTGTGGTGAGAGGCAACAAGAGGATCAGCAGGTCTCCCGGCAACTCTCGGCGATGAAAACGGAGCTCACGAGATCGCTCTTGCCCGCCTTCTTGAGCGCCGCGATGGCGTCCTCGGGAGAAGCATGCTTGTATCCCGTGACCTGAGCGTACAAAGGTCAGCACGGCGCCCGAAAGAGCACGACGGAGAGAAAGAACGTACAAAGTCGAAACCCCAGCGAGCAAACTTGACCATGCCAAAAGCGAGCTTGTCGGTGATAGTCTTGCGCTCCAACCTCACGACTTTGACGGCGTTGAGCTCTACAGCGGAAGCGATGGGATCAGCGAGATCGTTCGGCCAAGGTGTGAAAGCGCCGAAAACTCACCTTCGGGTTTGTAGACGGGATGCCAAACATAATCCTCGTGAGGACGACTGCTAACGAACGGCTTGTCCACCTTGCCATCGTCCAATTCTGTAGGACCGTCCTGGAAGTGGGCCTGAAAGCCAGAAGGCGCGTCCTTGTCCTCCTTGCGCAGTGGTGTCGAAGGTTGAGGGTTGCGCAGAGCAGGGAAGGTACTCAATGCTCGTTGAGAAGGCGCTCCAGCTCCAACGGGCGTGGCGAGCCTGAGCGACGAGCGGGCGGAAGCGAGACGACCGAGTGGGGGCAGGGTGGCGATGGGAGCGCGCAAGGCCAAGCGAGTGGCCACGCGAGAAGAGTAGACGGGGAGCATGGGTTGTTGGATGGGAAGTGTTGCTTTGCGACTGATAATGAAAGGCAGAAGTCAGGCCGCCGACGACAGGCGAGCTTTTGAACTCGATCCTCTCCGTGCCGAACCCCTCGGAGGAAGCAGGATCCGTGATCAGTTCGCTGCATCTCCCTCTGTTTCCGAGCCAAAAGTTGCCAGATTCGGCTCTGATCTGGACTCAAACATGATGACTGGCGGTCGGTCGCCCGTTCGACTACAGCGAACACCGAACCAGCGAGGGCTTTCTAAAGCCGGAGGGCGTGGCTGTAGCATGTTGTAGCACTGTTGCACTACCACTCTCTCATACCTACCACGCCTCCAGAGCTTTAGATCTGGACGGATGTTAGTGAGAAGTCGTGACTTTCGCAAGCTCGGCGCTCCCTAGGCTGAGTCAGCCTTGCCTTGCACTTTTAAGCGGCGGGATGTAGAGCTGCAAGAGCACGTGAAAGCTCTCAAAACTTGACCGCGGTATCCTGTACGTCGCTCTGTCACTGCTTGCCTCACACTCAGACTCCTTTGGAGGCTTCTCGTCGCCGCCGGTGAGTCGCTTTGAGAGCGCTATCGAGGTGCACAGAGGCTGAATCCAAGCTGAAAGACCAATGATAGTTTCTTGATTTTGTCCCATCTCCGCATGATTCCCTGCAACGTCCACTACAGAGCTCTCACCCTATCGCCGAAGAGACTTCGGCCCTGCCTCTATCCGCTACAGATCTCAAGCGATGAGGGAGATTGAATCACCGAACTGATCCTTGACATCTGAACTTGATGCTCTGCAGCCAAACAAGAGCGGTATCGCCCTGTAATGTGTTCTCCGGCTGCTTTTCTCTCTTTGACTTCCGCCTGCGCCGTTGCGGAGATGAGGAGTGGAAGTGGTTTCTGTCGGCTGTGAGGCAGACAGGAAAAGTGAACCGCCGCGATAGACACCTCTGTTGATCCTCACAAGTACCGCCGAGCTGCCCCAACCCTGAGAACTCACCTGCCTTGAGCTCGGAGTTCGCAGAGGGGGCTCGCTGTAGAAGCTTTTTGGGTACTGCCCGCCTGATCCGCTCCATCTCCATCGCTCTCAAACTCTAATCATGAGGGTCAACTTGCACCTCCCGTGGGAGCTGTACCGCAAGGGTCGACTAATTGAGACCGCGCGCGGGGGGGAAGAACTTGAAGGGGAGGGCGAGGAAGGCGAGTGGGCGGATATGGAGCGGGAACGACGGCCGCCTGTAGCTGAGTAGACCAAGTCAGGTGATTTTTTCTGGTGCTGGAAGGGCGCCTTCCGAAGAGTTTCCGTTGACGGTAAGCGGTTGTGCCGTCGATGGCGAAGCCGGCAAGCAGGGGCTCGGCGCTCGAGAAAAAGGGCGAGTCCTGTAGCTCAGTAGGCGAAGCTGGAGAACAATTCGGTCGCTACATAGCTTATATTGAAAGCGCCTCCAGACTTTATCGCTGCCCGCGCCGGGAGTTGGACGATTCCTGCGAAGAGAGCGGAGCGCGCTCCGTTCATTCTCTCCCTCCTCGTCTTTGCTCGTGCACCGCTTCTCCAATCATGCCCGCTTCCAGCAGTCGCGCTGGCAGGACACTCAACAGGGTCAACCCGCTACCCAAGGGCTTGTGCTGCATTCCTTGTAGGTCGTCGTCTGCTGCTGCTGCTGGGCCTTCGAAACGCCGTCTCCGCTGCGACGAGCTGCCAGAGCTCATCCTCTCAAATCGCCAGGCCGGGAACGACGGGTGCGCTGTGATGGAGGATTTCCTTGCGGTGCATGCTTGCGCAAAGCTCGTTGGGACGGCAGAAACCTCGAGACGAACCACCTCTGCGTCCACGCCTCAAAAGACGGGGCAGCGTTGGGTCCGGCAGCCTCTCCGGACTCAACGGCCGTTCAGCTTGAACGAGCTACAGCATCCAGCAGTCGTGAGTAGACTTTTCTGCTCTGTATCTCTCTCTGCGCTCAGGTGCATCGAAAGCTCATCGCCGTCGCCAACCCCGGATTACAGATTCCTCTGACGGAGCAAGTACCATCGATCAAGCGCCGCCGACGATCCATCCTTCGATGCTGTTACCAGAGAACACTATGGACGCCTTTGCCCTCGCCACTTCGTCCCGCTTCGAAAGCGCCGGCTGGACCCACCGTCGCAGTGCCCCACGAGCGCCGCGCGAGACGACCAAGGCAGCGGTGGCTTCCTCCTCGGTCGGTCCTCTGCAGAAAGGTGAGCTTGTTCTGCTCTCTAGTATGGTCTTATCGCTGATCTTAGTTGCTCCGTCAGGTCTCGCCTGCCTCTCGTGCAAGCAGCGCCGGTGCGCCATATTCCCTCCCTTCTTTCGAGCGATTCGAAGCTGACCTTCTGCTCAACAACAGAGTCAAGTGCGATGGCTTGAAGCCGAGCTGTAGCTCATGCATTCGTAACGCCCGCTGGAACGGGCGCGACCCCTCGGCGGACCACGGCTGCATCTACCGCGCCGACCTTCCTCCCCCTCCCCTCCCGGCCTACCTCACGACCGCCGCTCTCGCCGCTACGCCCATCTTCCCCATGGCTCCACCTTCGACCACCTCCTCGTCCGCATCTTACACGCCTGTATCCGTACCTTCCACCCCAGTCGAGGAGCAGCAGCGTTCGCTCTCCCTCGAGCGAGCAGCGGTCGACGTCAAGCCTCAACTGCCCCCTCAGCCTTACCCTGGGCCACCACCACCTCACCCTCACGAGATGTTTCAACTGCCAGCTCTTCCGCCACTCCCAAAAGCGCTGTACCCCTTCCGCCATGCGCCCGAATCGCCTCGTTCCCTCCCCTCGCTTTACTCCTCCGCCGACGACTCAGCTTCAACCTGCCCCTCTCCCATCCCTTCGCCTTCCCTCTCACCACACGGCACCCCTCACGCCTTCTTCGGCCACGACCTCCTCCCAAAGTCCTACCCTCCCGTGCCCTATCCTCCCGCCGACGCATGGAACAACGTCGAGGAGCTCGCTCTCCCTGGACCCGCCTTCGACCTGGCAAGGTTCAGCGAGTTCAAGCTTGGTGGCCGAGATGGATGGTTGACGGGCAGTGAGGTCAACGAGATGATGAGCGTGGAAGTGAGCGTCGGGACGGGCGATAGCTTGGGGTTGGGGATGGAGTTGGATGGAGGCGAGCCAGAGTACCTTGGAGGGGAGAGGAAGCGGATGAGGATGAGTGAGAAGGAGGGACCGGGACCTTCGAGCATGTCGACGTCAATGTTGGCGCCTACGGCCCAGTCAGCGTTCGTGGATGTGTTGGCCGAGGTGAAGAAGGAGCCCGAGGATTGGCAGATTCAACTCGGCAGCTGCTTGAGCGACGAGGTGACCTCCGGCTGGGGGCTGTAGATCAAGGGTTATAGGTTTCACATGTGATTTTAGAAGTGCCTTCTTTGTCCTTGCTCCCGCGCAACTTGCTTGTAGATTGATTTTCAGCGGTTCGAGGTCGGCGCCGAGATTGCGAAGGGGAATGGAGAGCGGAGGAGGCCTTGTTGGGCTTCCTGCAATTCTGAGTATCTCTGTTTCAGCTACTCGATCGCCAGACAGCTCAGACAAGTCCCCTGCAGTGCACCAGACTCCAGTTCGAAAAGTAAGCCCAGCGACTAATGCCAACCCAAGTCGACCTTTCCAGTTCGCGGCTCGTCGTCTGGCTCTCTCGCTCCCACTCTCACCTCGTCAGCCATGTCGTTCCTCGTACGCCGTTCGGCTCTTCCCACCCTTCGCGCCTTCTCGACTAGCGCCAGCGCCGCTTCGTCGTCCTCCGTCCCCGCTGCCAGCGAGGCTCCCAAGGCCGTTGCCGAGCGACCAGAGGGAAGCGTCGTCCAGGCTGGAGTCGTCTCTGGAGCACCCGGTCAGTCTGCAGTCTCGTATCTCGCACCCTGTACCCTCCTGCATCCTCTACACCTGCTGTTCAACCTCAAAACGACGAGCCAAAACGCGGCCAGTGGATTGGTCTCTGCGCGCGGGCTGAGGAGGTGGAGTGATGTACAAGAGGGCGCCACAGGAGCAAGCCGACTGACAAGCTACATGTTGCCGTACCTCAGATGAGATCTTCCACCGTCCCGTCCGCATCTACCGTCCTTCACCACCATCGACCCAGAGCGCAAAGGCGACGAGCCACCACTGGCGCATCGACTGGGACATCCTTCCCGGCGCCAACAGGTGGGAGAACCCTTTGATGGGATGGGCTTCCAGGTGAGTCGACCTTTCTTGCTACAGGCGGGGCTGTTGCAGCAGAGCGGAGCGCGCGCGGAGAGTACGGGGCACGCTGGGCTTCGCTCGCGCAAGGGAGCCCCTGCAGCTCTGGATGAGCTCGTAGAGGCGCCAGTGTGACTTGTTGACTATTACTGACTCTCGTCTCCCACCCCAGTGCCGATTACATGCAGGGCACCCACCTCAAGTTCGACACCAAGGAGCAGGCGATCCACTTCTGCGAGAAGCAGGGCTACGAGTTCTTCGTCCAGGAGCCTCACAAGTCCAAAAGCACGCCCAAGAACTACGCCGTGTACGTTGGCTGTGCAGTCTCGGGGCTGCCGAGCCTTTCGCAGGCAAGCTTCGGCGCTGACCTTCGCTCTCGTACTCCGTTCCGTCTCTCCTTCCCTCCCCACGCTTCCCGTCGCATCTTCTACGCTCCAACAGCAACTACAAGTACTCGGCCGCCCCTCTGAGGATCGCCCACACCAAGTAAGATGGCGATTGGCTAGCTCGGCGGAGACCCAGCGGAGGATTTTTGATTGCACCTGTGTGTATACCGGGATCGTAGACGTCGAGGAGAAGGTGATGGAACGACATTCAGCCTATCTCGCGCGCTCGTCGGTGTCTCTGCCAGCCAGCTCGGCGCACTCTTAGCCAGCAGGACTCGACGATTCGAGCTTTAAACGCTGGACTGCAGCCTCCGCTCTTCCCGGTGGACGTACGACTCAGCCTCTGCTGTCTGAGCACACCGACTGGCCCACGAGGAAGGTACTCAGAGCGAAGTGCGAAGTGGATTGCGAAGAACGGGAAGCGCCGAACCTGCCTTCTAATACTTTTCGAGTTGCTGCAAAGACAGGCGTGGCGCTGCTGAGACTTTCGTAGAGCTCTGAGACGACCAAGCAAGCGCGTCTGAGCACAGCCCTGCAGCTCCTTCCCGTCGCACTTCGGCTCCCGTTACTCCCACCTTGGCTTCTTGCCCTTGCCTTCCCTTCTTGCTTCTCGCAGAGGAGCAGCGGGTGAGTATGTAGCCTCCCTACCCGCTTGCAGCCTGACTGACCTACAACCGCTCTTCCCGTGCACAGCACCAGAAGGGTGGGTCGCGCGCTCGCTCAACACAAGATGCTCGAGACGGGCAGCTCCTTCTCACCGCGCAAGAACAAGGGGAAGCACGACAGGGCAGCAAGCACATTTGTACCATTCCAGCAGCCGGTCATTGCTCCTCCTGCCGCCTCGATTTCGCCGCCAGTCGCTCCTTTCACGCTCTCCGCCCCAAAGCGTCAAGAGCCGCCTCTCTTCACCCGCACCACCTCGACCGACGACCTCTTCAGCCCCCTCAGCAGCAGCAGCAGCAATACGAGCTCGTCAAGCTACAGCCTCGAGGACCGTAGGGAGAAGCGCGCGACCCCTCCCCTCCTCTCCCCTCCGCTTCGCAGCCCGACCAACTTCCCAGCTCTCCGCCGCCGACTTACACCCCAATCCAACCTCTCTCGAGCACTCATACTCGTCGGCCTCACGCTGCTGTACTTCCTCCTCCACCACCGCTTCTCCGCCGAAGCCAGCGGCTCTCACCCCATCCCCTCCCTCATGGCTCGCGCCGAGAAGGAAGCTGCCGAAGCCAAATCTCGTCGACCCACCACGCTACGAGAGGCCTACGACCAATATGTACTCAAGCATGCTGGGAGACGCCCGCCGAAGGGCTGGGATGCATGGTGGAACCTTTCTGAGGAGATGCGCGCTTGCGAGGGGGAGTATGAGGAGCTGTACGAGAGCTTGAAGCCTTGGTGGGGAGTTACGCCGAGTGAGATTGGAGAGAGGATAGATCCGGTGGCGAGGAGTGGAGCGAAGGGCCTGGGGAGGGTGAGGGTCACGGGAGGGGCGGTGCTCAGCTGGGAGGAGATGGCCCGAGAGGGCTTGTTGGTGGGAGACAAGGAGGCAAAGCTGGATGGGACAAGAGTGGCTGTAGAGCAGATGCTTAGGGAGTTGAAGGAGAGGTTTAGGATCTCCTTGCCTGATAGTGAGTGTTCCGTCGCTGAGCCATTCAGGAGCGCCGAGCTGACTGTCCCTCAACTTCACAGTCGACCTCATCATCAACACCCTCGAGGAGCCCCGGGTGATCTTACCGTACGATACACGGTACTATCTCGAGTCTCTCGCGAGCACAAAGTCTAGTGAGTCATCCTTCCATCTCGCTCTCCCCTTCGGCGCTGAGTTCTTGCTTCCACAGCTCGCCCTGAAAATACCGAGAGCGTCTCCTTCCAACCCCTCGGATCATCTAGCGTCTTTTCCGTCATCCGCGCAGCTTGTCCGCCATCATCTGCCGCCAGAACTGCCGCTCTCTCTCCCTCTCCCGGCGTCTCTCACAGCATCTCGCACAAGCACACCAGTCGCTTCACCTCTTGCCTCGGCCACTTCGTCGTCGATCACAACCTTGAGCGTAGCTCATGGTGCGACCAACCAGATCTTCAGGACATCTACTCGACCTTCATCAACCCGCGAGAGCTCGATTTCGCCGAGGGACTGTGGCCGGTCTTCTCCACTTCCAAGCTGCCTGGATTTGCCGACATCCTCGTTCCCAGCGCGCAGGAGATTGAGACGCGCAACTTCCTCGACGTAGACCAGGACACCCCGTGGTATGCAAAAGCGGAGAAGGTGAGTCGTCTCTTAGATCGCTCGGGGCGGTCGCTTCGTCGTGATTCTTTCCCACCTCGCTGTCCACGGTCAGCTGATCTCTTACCACCATCGAAGATCTATTGGCGAGGTCCAGCTTTGGATGGTATTGAAGTTGGTTTAAATTGGCAGGGCTGGCCTGAGAGCCGCCTCGTCTCCAAGGCCAACCGACCCTCCTCCTGGGCCCATTACGACACCCTCCTTCTCTGCGACGCCCGGAACGAGTCCATCATCTCCATCCTACCCTCCTCCTGCCTCAACTCGGCTCTCACCGACATCGCCTTCCTCAACCCAGCGCCCAATGCTCCTCAGCTCAAGGAGCCGAGCTTCCGCTTCGTCGAAGAAGGCGCCGTCGGCTCTCCCTACCACTTCAAAGCGATCCTGAATCTCGACTACGAGCCAACGCACTTCCTCCCCGCCATGGCGTCCACCTCGGCCGTCTTCCTCGCTCGCTTCCGCCAGACCGCCCTCGAGCACACCCTACGCCCCTGGTTCCACTACATTCCCCTCAGCCTCCGACTCTCCGAGTTTTACTCCCTCCTCGCCTACTTCTACTCTCCTCGCGCCGTTTTCCCTTTCATCGCTGACAGCAAGAAGCGGTTTGAGGGAGGAGGGAGGCAGGCGGTGAGGGAGCTCGGTCGAGCGTCGAGGGCGGTGGAGCACGAGGAGGACTTGAGGGTGGCAGGCAGTAGGGGAGCAGACTGGGCGAAGAAGTGTGCGAGGAGGGAGGATGGACTGCTCTACCTTGCCCTGGTTGTACTCGAGTGGTCGAGGCTGATGCACGAGGGGAGGGAGGCGGGAGCGGCCGATTTTGTGCTGGGCAGAGGGAAAGTTTGATTGACACTTTGCATTCCGGTTCTGATTTTATCTAGATTTATTACATTAGCTTGGTAATGGCTCATGGACGCTAGTATCTCCTCGTTCTCGACGAGACGGCAATGAAAGACTGAACGAGTTCGGCGCTTCGGTTGGACAGCAGCTCAGCAGCGATGCAGCTCGTATCCCGAGATAGGCCTTTCCCTCGCCGTCTCCTCGCTTCCTCTTCCGATCTCCTGCATCTCCACCTCTCCCGCCTCGTATCTGAGCCCGCTTCTCCCCTGCGCCGAGGTTGAGCTGGGAGGGCCGAAGCTGCTTTGAGAGTAGTTGCTCCTGGAAGTGACAATGGAGCCTTCGGTGGTGGTCGTAGGAGGAGTAGGCCAAGTCGGCCATCCTTGTACGGGGGCAGGAGGAGCAGGAAGGGTGCGACCTGCGCAAGCTGGAAGTCAGCGACTTCGGCGATCTCGAGGCGAGAGAAAAGAAGGGAGCACACACCGAGTGAGAGCTTTTCGGCTCTCCTCTTCGAGCGGTGCTGGTAGATTACGAGCCAGCAGAGTCCGGCGAGAAGCACGAAGAGGATGATGCTGCCGGCCAGTGCGATGGGGACGACGACTCGCAGAGCATGGACCGAGCTAGAGCTCATGATCTATAGAGAGCGGCGGAGAGGTCAGCAGAGCAACAGGAATTTACAAGGTACTCACAGTACTTTCCATTCGTTCCGGTGCGGTCAAGAGCCCAAGAAGAGCGAGCTTGCCTGCGTTGTGTGAGCGGAGAGCCTTCGCGAAGGACGAGAGGGAGCACCGAAAATCAGGGAAGAGGCTGATGATGCTACACAAGCACCAGCGCTCTCGATAGTACCCCTAGGAGTCGCCTTCCAATGATCCTACTCCCCTACAGAACCACCGGACGAAGTTCAAACTCGCGCCGTCGGGAGGCCGGAGAGAGCTCGCGAAAGGCCAAGTCGGGGGTTGGCTTCCTACCACATCGCTCACCTCGCATCATGAAGACCATCATCAACACTACTCGCACACTCTTGCGCGCCTCTGCTAGGCCTACAGCTCCTGTCACCGCCTTTGCTCGTCGCGCATACTCCGGCTACTCAGCTGACTTGGCGGGGCTCACTGAGGAGCAAGCAGAGGTGAGCTCCAGAGCACGCAGCCATCTGTTACATAGCTGACTCTCTGCAACAGCTCCGCGAGACTGTAGCATCCTTCGCCGACAAGGAAGTGGCTCCGCTCGCTGAGAAGACGGATCGCGACAACCAGTTCCCGAACCAGCTGTGGGAAAAGTTTGGCGACATGGGATTGCTGGGTATCACTGCTCCGGAGGAGTTTGGTGGGCTCGGCAAGTCCTACTTGGACCATGTCGTGGCGATGGAAGAGGTGCGTTCGTTGTGGGGCCGCCGGGGAACCTGGAAGGGTGACGAGCTGACTCTGTACTCTCTTGCACAGATCTCAAGGTGTTCAGGATCCATCGCTTTGTCATATGGAGCTCATTCAAACCTCTGCGTCAATCAGGTGAGCAGCGAGCGAGCGCCGACGGACTTGAGCAGGACTTCTCCGCTGACCTCTTCTGCACCTTTCTAACAGCTCGTTCGCAACGGAACTCAGGCGCAGAAGGAGAAGTATCTCCCTGACCTCATCTCGGGAAAGAAGATCGGCTCGCTCGCCATGTCGGAGCCTGGATCTGGTGAGTTTCGGCGATGAGCAGACGAGCTCGGTGAATCTGAACTAACGCGCTCTTTCTTCGCAGGCTCGGATGTCGTTAGCATGAAGCTCAAGGCAGAGAAGAAGGAAGGACGCTGGGTGTTGAACGGCAACAAGTTCTGGTGAGTTTCGAGCTGGCTTCCTCGGCCGACAGAGAGATCGCTGACCGCTCTTCCCGCCTTGGGCAGGATCACCAACGGTCCCGACGCTTCTACTCTACTCGTGTACGCCAAAACTGAACCTACCAAAGGCTCCAAGGGTATCACTACTTTCATGTACATCTCTCATCGCGCCAGCCGAATCGCTCCTTCGCTGACCTTCGTCATCTCACAGCATCGAGAAGGGCTTCAAGGGCTTCTCGACTCACCAGAAGCTTGACAAGTTCGGTATGCGAGGTAGCAACACTTGCGAGGTGAGCCGTCTTTGCCTCTTCCGTTCGCTCCGTTCGCTCGGCGATCAAGACGGTCTGGAAGCTGACCCTCTTGCTTCTCTCTTTCCGTTCAGCTCGTCTTCGACAACTGCGAGGTACCAGAGGAGAATGTACTCGGTCCTATTAACGGCGGTGCAGGTGTTCTCATGTCGGGACTCGACCTCGAACGACTGGTCCTCTCGGGTGGACCTCTCGGTTTGATGCAGGCTGCCTTCGACGTGCGTCTCGCGGCGGCCTCTCAAAGTAGAGACATGTGAGCTGACATTCACTCCTACCTCCAGATTGCTGTTCCCTACGTGCACGACCGCGAGCAGTTCGGCAAGGCGGTTGGCACCTTCCAGCTGATGCAGGGGAAAATCGCCGACATGTACACCAAGCTCTCGGCAACGAGAGCTTACGTTTACGCTGTAGGACGATGTGAGTCTTTCGTGCGGCTCTCGAGTCTATTCGGCTGACGCCTCTCCCTCTCTCCAGCTTGCGAAGCGGGCAAGGTTAGCCGAAGGGTCAGTTGCCTCTCGACTCTTCACCTTTCGCGAGCACCGTCTCTGACTATCACGTGCTCTCCAACCCTACAGGACTGCGCCGGTGCCATTCTATACTCGAGTGACCGCGCCGTCGAGCTCGGACTTGGTTCGTCTGCCGAGCTGTGGCCCTTCTCAACTCCCGACTGACTCACGCCGTCATTTGACAGAGGCCATGCAGATGCTCGGAGGAAACGGTTACATCAACGACTACCCGGCAGGCCGTATCCTTCGCGATGCTCAGCTTTACCGCGTCGGCGCCGGCACCCAAGAGATTCGCAGGTCAGTTCGGCTTTTAAAATCGTTCTCGCGGTCGCCGAATGGCTGCTAACCACTCTCACACTTCATACTCTGAATAGGATGCTCATCGGTCGCGAGTTCAATACAGACTTTGGTGTCAAGGGCTGAGAGGGAGCGCAATGAAGACCTTCGCACCGGACGGGCTTGAAGAGGGCTTGCGAAGCGTTGCGGATCGAGCGCCGAGGTTTGCTCGCCAAAAATTGAACCGTTTCCTTAGATTCGTGTAGTTTGATTCGATCCAGCGCCGAAAAAGCTGCCTGTAGGCGAAACGGGCGCACACGACACGGCAGAGGCCGAACCGTCGAGGCGAAGGGGAAGGAGCGCGAGGCTTCGGGAAGGAGGGAACCGAAGTGCTGTAGGTCCGTCGAGTACTCTGCTACAGCTTGATCCCAAAGCAAGCGGGCAGCTTTAGCGCAGTGCTGAGAGAGTCAGGCGACCGAACCCCACTTGACTCCCCACACCTTAAGCCTCGTCCTCTCTCTCCTTCCTACCACTCACTCGTCTCTCGTCTCTAGCACATCGTGAGTTGGCTCTTCGCTCTGTAGCCTACATTTTTAGGTGTAGGACGATGTGAGTCTCCTGTTGCGGTGAGAGTGGAGAACCTGGTCAAGAGCAGGAGGAGGAAGAAGTGGAGCGCCGAGCTCGGCGGAAGCGGCAGGCTGGAGACTTGGAGGAAAGGCTGCATGGTCTTGGTCTGAAAGCAAGGGGGACCAAGTGAGAAGAGTGAGATGGCGGGGAGTAGAGGAACGAGGGGAGTCAAGAAGAGGGAGGCCTAGAGAGGGAAGGAAGAAGGGAGAAGAGACCGAGGGGAGTGTTGGCAAAGAAGGGACAGAGGGAGGAACAGAGGGTGTGCAGCAGAAAAAAAAGGGGGAGAGCAAAGGGGGAGTAGGGAAGAGCCGCTGGATGAAGAAGGATAGGACATTTTAGTGTGCAGATTTAAGGGTTCTCGGCGATGCCTCTTAGAGGCCGTTTTTCTCTTTTTCTCTTTCTCTCTTGTTCTTCTGACGACCCTGCAAGCCTCATAATTCACCCAGATTCCTGTGTGCTGCTAATACTTGCGAGCTCTGGTCGTCAGCTCAATCCCCTGCCCCGTGCCCTCTTCCAAACCCGCTTCGCCGTCCCGCTTCCCCCCCCCCTTCTTCCGCCTCTCATTCCTCCCTTCTTTTTCATCCAATGCATACCGCTTTTCCCATGTCACGCTCTTCACCTCTAGCTCCACTCCGTCACCCTTCCTCAACAAAATCCTTCCTTACCCTTCAACTTCGCCATCCCCGAACCCCTCCCCCCTCTTGCCCTTCATTTACTCCCTTCCAGTACTCCGCTCTCTAAGATCTTTGGGCTCCCTACTTTCTGATCTGACAAATCAGATCTATCTCCTAGCATCTCTTTCTAGCTTCCTACCACTCTTCTTGTTGCGCAACAAGCCAGCAAAACCATCGCCGAATCTCGGCACCGACTTGCCGACCGTTTACAACTACTACCGACTCCTACCGACTACCCCCGACTCCGATCGAATCAGAATGCTTTGCTGTACGACATCGAGAGCCGCCTCAATCTCTACACACCTTGGGGAGAACTCCGCTCTCCAAGATTTTGGCGAGCTTCGCCGTTTCGCTACCGTACATTCCTGCCACCAGAGGCAGCGCCGGTCTCGCCATTTCACCTGGAGACACCACACCGTGCGGCTCCCAAGTCTATTCAGCTGACGCCTCTCCCTCTCTCCAGCTTGCGAAGCGGGCAAGGTTAGCCGAAGGGTCAGTTGCCTCTCTACTCTTCACCTTTCGCGAGCACCGTCTCTGACTATCACGTGCTCCTCAGCCCTACAGGACTGCGCCGGTGCCATTCTATACTCGAGTGACCGCGCCGTCGAGCTCGGACTTGGTTCGTCTGCCGAGATGTAGCTCTTCTCAACTCCCGACTGACTCACGCCGTCATTTGACAGAGGCCATGCAGATGCTCGGAGGAAACGGTTACATCAACGACTACCCAGCAGGCCGTATTCTTCGCGATGCTCAGCTTTACCGCGTCGGCGCCGGCACCCAAGAGATTCGCAGGTCAGTTCGGCTTTGAAACTCGTTCTCGCGCTCGCCGAATGGCTGCTAACCACTCTCACACTTCATACTCTGAATAGGATGCTCATCGGTCGCGAGTTCAATACAGACTTTGGTGTCAAGGGCTGAGAGGGAGCGCAATGAAGACCTTCGCACCGGACGGGCTTGAAGAGGGCTTGCGAAGCGTTGCGGATCGAGCGCCGAGGTTTGCTCGCCAAAAATTGAACCGTTTCCTTAGATTCGTGTAGTTTGATTCGATCCAGCGCCGAAAAAGCTGCCTGTAGGCGAAACGGGCGCACACGACACGGCAGAGGCCGAACCGTCGAGGCGAAGGGGAAGGAGCGCGAGGCTTCGGGAAGGAGGGAACCGAAGTGCTGTAGGTCCGTCGAGTACTCTGCTACAGCTTGATCCCAAAGCAAGCGGGCAGCTTTAGCGCAGTGCTGAGAGAGTCAGGCGACCGAACCCCACTTGACTCCCCACACCTTAAGCCTCGTCCTCTCTCTCCTTCCTACCACTCACTCGTCTCTCGTCTCTAGCACATCGTGAGTTGGCTCTTCGCTCTGTAGCCCCCAGAGCTGACCTCAGTGACGTCCTACAGATGGGACTCAAGACCAAGGACCACCCTCCCCGCGACTTCCACGAGGACCTCACCACGGTCAAGGCCTCCTTCACTCGCCCTTCCGGCGACGATCCCGAAGTTGTCACACTCAAGGACCACCGCGCTGTATCGTCCTACAACCTCATCGACGACACCACCCCCGCCATCCTCGTCCCTGGTGAGTTCGAGATCTGGGTCCCCGGCAAACCTGGCTCTAATCGACGTGGAGGGCTGACTATCATTCTCTCTTCCCCTCGCCCGCTCCTTCTGCACTGCTGTGCTATACCCTGTTCTACGTTTTATGCTGATTTACAGGATCCGCGCCCATCTGGAAGGCCACCGAATTCCCCGTCACGCCGCCCAAGGCCGAGAAGGGAGCCGCTACCAAGCCAAATTACACCGACCCCAACGCTCACCACAACCCCTCCGCACCCCTCGCCGCGCTCATACAAGCTGTCAAAGTACAGGAGCCCAACTTTGAGTTCAACAAGCTCAACCTCGTCGCCGACCGAGTCAACCTCCGTCGTCTCCTCGCCTGGGCTTCGTCGGCTCCCGACGCCAAGGACTTCCGCATTGATGTAGAGCTGCTCGGCAAGAACACTCTGTCCCTCACTCGCTGGGAAGCTGTCGCCGAGGCATCCAAGGCAGCTATCGAGAAGGGGTTCAAGGAGGAGGCGCTCGGCGATGCCACCTCTTTCGACGCCGTCGAGGAGGGAGAGGTCGGCGCTCACTTCCGTATCGTCTCTTTCGTAAGTCTTGACGCTCGTATACTCTCTTGCTAGCTGTCGGTCGCCTGTGTCTGCGAGCGAGCCGGCTTCGGCGCTTCTTTCCCGAATCGAACAGGCTCGCTGACTATCCTTTTGCGCATCGACAGGACTTCCTCGGCACCAAGGCTCTCGTGCGCTTCCCCGTCGACTGCTGCACTTCAGACTCGCGCTCCCGCTCGCTGTCGACCTCCACCGCCGGCACTCTCTCGCCTCAGTCCGACAACGCCCCGCTGCCCGCCGTCCCCGACCTCGCCTCGGGCTTGACCGTGCACACGGCCGGCAACCTGGTTCCTCAGTCGGCCATCGTCGAGCTTTCGCTCATCTCTAAGACGGCCAAGTTTGATCGCATCGCCGCTTACGACCAGGTGAGCCTTCGCCGAGCACTTTTTAGCCGGACCGAGAGCTGACCCTCGTCCCCCTCACAGATGCTCTTCTCCCAAACCCCCTCGATGTACCTCGCACGTCACTCGAAGGGTTCGTTCGGCTCCTACGAGGACATCAAGCTCAAGGAGATGAGGGTGAGTCGTCGGCGCTCGCTCGTTCGCAGCTTGAGTCGAGACTGACCGCTCTCTCCCACCCAGGTCGAGGAGAAGAAGGCTCAACCCGCCTTGCACAAGCTCTCGCTCGTGCTCAAGGAGATCGAGGAGAAGATGAAGGCCATGGGAGCTGGCTTCAAGGCCTCGCTTGTCTCCAAGGAGGGCAAGCTCGAGTTGTACGAGCGCACCGGCGGCGTGGGATTGCCTCAGGGATTGGCAGACTACTTTGTCTAGAGCATCGTGACTTCCCCGCGACTCAACCTCGATTGTTGCTCCTTCTTACGCAGGCGCCCATCGCAACTCCTTCCCTTTCCCCTTTTCTCTGTTCTAGGCTTTGGATCGGATCTCGGACTCTTGGACTCTTCTCTCAACTTGAATCGAAACAAATGAACTGTGCAATGACTGTAGTGAATCTCTCTCGACCTCGATTGGAAGCGGAAGAGGTTGGAAAGCTCAGAGCTCGGCAAAGCAAGGCTCGTTTCTCGTCCGGATGAGGCGACGTGTCGAGATATTACAGAGCTAAGAAGATACTACAGAGCTACAAAGCGACGAACGTGTTCTCAAAAGCAAGAAACGACGTCCTGCGCCTTCAAGGGCGGAAGGTGAGCGGTCGTTCTCGGCGGTGAGGGTCAAGCTCCATCGGAGTCAAGAAAACGCACCATCTCATCCAGCTCGCAATTTTCGAAGCGCTTGTTCCCGAGGCGAGTCTCCCACCACCGCTCGCCGAACCGTATTTCAATCTCCTTCTCCTGGCAAATGCCGACGAGGCGGTCGACCGAGGGGTAGTCGTAGTCCGAGTGCGGTGTCTCTGCCGCTGAGGCGAACGGGAGAGGGAGGTAGAGAGTTTTGAGGTGTCCAAATCCGGTGGAGAGGTGGTCGGCGAGCTCGGTGGCGATGTGCTCGATCCGTTCGGCTCGGCGATCCTCCTCTTCCTCCCTCTTCAACCTTTCCACCTCATCCTCGTCGATCTGGTCGTCCTCGGGGGCCTGCATCTCGAACAACCTCCTCATCTTGTCCTCCTCGCCCTCGAAGGACTCGCTGCGGCTGCTCCAAGCTTCCGACTCGGAGCTGCTCGTCGGACTGCTCGGCCAGGCGGGCTCGGGACTCCACTCGAGGCGAATGCGATCCTCTCGCCCTAGAGAATACCGCTCCAGCGTTGTGGGTAGGCGCTGGTGACGATCCACGATTTTCAACACCTTGAGGGGTATTGCCGAGAGTTTCAGCGAGGCTAGAGGACCCTTTTCTTGGAGAGGCCACTCGAACTCGAATGTCTCGAGGGCGGTGAAACGGTCCAGATCTTGATAATCGAGGTGAACGCCTAGGGAGAGGTCGCTGATCTGATCCGCTAGGTCGAGGAAGTGGGTGATGCTCATGCACCAGTGACCGGAGGCGGAGATGTGGAGGGTGCGGAGCTGAGGGGTCGAGGTCTGTTGACCAATTGGGTGCACATCGACCAGGTACTTCCCAAAAGCTGCCACGCGACGAATATCTAGAGATGTCAGGTGGGGGAAAGCGAGCGAAGGAGGCGCCGAGGAGGGAAATGCTTCGAGCTGCAGATCGGCGAGGGCGAGGGAGGTAAGGTGGTGGCATGCTGAAGGGTACGCATACATCAGCAAAAGCGCCAGCCAAGCGGAGATCAACAACCTACCTCCAGCGAGAAAAGCAAGATCCAGCTTCGCGCCTCGCCAGACGTTGCGGTAGAGGAGCGAGACGGCGAGCAAGTCGACGCCCGAACTCTGGAGCACGCCGGCTAGCCCGTCGTGTAGCTTCTCCTCGTCGTCCCAATGCGGCACGAAGCGTAGGTACTTCATTTTGACCGCCTGAAAGTCGTCCTTGACGAGAGCAGCGAGCTTTTCTAGGCCGCAGAGGGTACCGACGGTCGGCAGGCGAATGAGCTCGGCCTGAGCGACGGCTCTCCACTGCGACGAGACGAGGGAGAAGAGGCGAAGATCCTTGTTACGCTGGTAGGTGTCTCCGCTGGGCAGCTCGATGGCGGCCTCGCAGATGATTTGAGTGAGGAGCTCGGTCGGGAGGGAGGGGACGGGCATCTCGGCGGAGGAGGGGAGGGAGCGAGTCGAAGCGGAGAGCGATCTGCAGCAGAGCTCTATCGTTAGCAAACGATCTCTCGTAAGTCGTGGTAGTCGGTGTCTTCGAGAACGCACCTGAGACGAGCAAGCGAGTCGCGGAGAGCTTAGGAGCGCCGAGCGAGCAAGAGGAGGACGATGAGCTGCACATGGGGATGCACCAGTGTTAGCGGCTGCTTCATCGGGCACTGTGTAGCCTTTGGCCGGCGACTGACCTTCCACTAGAGGGCCAGCACCGCACAGCGAGGGTCGAAGCGTTCCAAAGCGGGCGACACGAGAGGGCAGGAGTGCTGTAGGGCGGTAGAGTAGCTCTGCGCTGACCTCTGGTGACCAGTACGAGTCGGAAGACGAGACGACGAGAAGCGAACGAAGTGTAGGAGCTCAAGAGACGGCGGAGCTTGCGCTCGTTGCTTCGACTGCCCCCACATCCTTGCTCGTCTTGCTCGCTTCACCTTCGAATTGCAAAGCCACATCAGCTATCAGCTCGGTTCCCTAATACCATGATCCGCCCGCTGGACTTGCTGCCGGGAGAATCGCTGGGCCCGTTCGCGCTGGGTGAGTCGCGCCCGTTCGAGCTGTTCAAGCGCTGTACAGGCTGACACCTCTCCGACAAGCAGGTAGCACCCTATTCTCTGTATTGAACCTCCTCCGGAGCCAACGTACTGCCTATCCTTCGGCCAAGCTCGTTTGGGACGACGAGGCGAGTTCCCCCACCTTAAACTGTGGCGCTCGGTCAACTGACTATATCGACCTACAGGCTCCTTCAGCGTCCGAGATTCATCTCATCCTCACTTCACCACCACTCGCATTGCTCTTCGAACCTCTCTCGCAACGCCTGGCGCGTATCGAGGTCACAGGCGAGGCTGGGTCATGGATCGCCTACAGAGGACAGGGTCTACGGGAGGGTCGAGGGGACGAGGAAGAAGATGTGGTCAAGACGGTCCGACGAGTGATGGGACCGACCTACAATTCGGGGCCAGAGAGCGGCGAGGGCGAGGAGGTGCTTGGCTACCCTGGCGTGGCCTTCTCAGTCGCTCGGAGGGCTGATGGTGGTGAGTTGGGTGCTTAGCGCGCTAGCCTGGTTTACTCATAGCTTCTTCGGCAGGCTCGTCTTTAGCGCGTATCATCCTCACGCCTCTGCCGACACCGCCGAACATCCCTGTCGGCCAAGCATGGCTTCATCCCGTTTTGCCCGACTCGCCAGCGGTAGCTGAGGGTGATCTATCTCTTGTCGAGATTAAGGTGAATCCCTTCACTGCTCCTCGCAATTCCAAGAGCTCACCCCTCGTCCACAGCTCGATTCGCATCGCAAACCGTCTTCGGTCTCGCTCCACTTCCACAGCGGCGACGGCACTCCAGCACCTCCCGTCGTTCTTCGCATAGGCGCGACGACCAGCGAAGACCTCATGTGTGATCTTGGCAGTCCTGTGCGGACGTTCTGGAAGGAAGATGTGAGTCACCGAGATCTCGCTCGTCCACCCCTGCCCAGCTGACCTTACCCTCCTTGCCGACAGGACCGCATGTCCATTCACGTCTCGCGCTCTTCAGTCGATCCTGCTCTTCAACGTGCGGTGTCTCTTTTGTCTCACTTGCCGTCGCCCGAGCTGACTCTCTCTTCCTCGACAGCCAACCCCTACTTCGTCTCGCACCCTCACCTCGGCCTCACCTTCCTCCTCCACCCCACCAAGCACATTCTACTCAAGATCATCCTCCACTCGAACCTTCCAGGCGAGATCAACTTTGGTCGGACCTCGCGCTGCCGTTGGGAGCTGGTCGACTCGGGAGGCGAGCGCCGAAGCTCGTTGGACCCCTTCAGTTCCATCGCCGAGCTGCTCGCATCGAGGCCGAGCGTTGAGAAGATTGGATCCCGTTCGATACCTGGAGCGGATGGCCTTCTGAACGTCAATAGTGGAGCGGGTTCGCGAGTCGGTTCGGTCGACTCGAATCGATCGGGCAGTCCGGCGTCAACGGGTTCGAAGGTGGGAGGAAAGAAGGGAAGAGGTCGTACGGTAGAGATTGAGGTCTTTCGGCCGTCATCGACGACGCCAGAGAATGAGGTTGAGCGACCGATGGTGTTGGACCGAGCGGCAGATGGCGGCGAGGGCCCCGTGAAGGGCAAGACGACGGGTGAGCTGCTGCCCTTCAGGCTTGCTCATCTTTTTGACACATCTGCTGACCCGTTCCCTGCCTCGCAGAGATCCACGGCTTCCCTGGTATCGCGCTGGAGGTGACGGGCTCGGGCGACATCGAGACGGTGTGGTTGTTCTGAGGAGGAAATTAGTCAGCTTAACCAAGGGCTGCGGTGCGAGTTGTCGACTCAATGTACTCCAACTGTTGTGGCTTTGTATTTGTCGTAGAGCGAGACGGCCAGCTTCGGCGATGGCGGAGAGGGGTCAAATCTGATTGTACCGTTAGTGCGAGCAGATAGCATCAACCGCTGTAGCCTAATCACTGTTGCACCTGTAACCGCATCCAACGAGCTTTGACTCGAACGTGCTGGCTGGCGCTCAGCGCTCAGCTCGGCCGTCGCGGGTCTCCCTCCTGCGCCTCGCTTCGCTATTCTCTCTCAGCTTCTACACTCGTCTAGACGATCTCTGTATCACACTAGAATCATGGCTAGTGAGTGGAATCGTCACGCTGCTCTTATGTACTGATCTGATCCCTCCACAGTCAAGATTACCACTGCGCAAGGCGAGCCGCGCCCTCCAGCTCCTGTGGATCCCCTGGACCCCCGACCTCTCATCTTCTTCGATATTGACAACTGTCTCTGTACGTTTAGCACACGAGGGCACTTCCGAGCGCTCAAAACGCTGTAGAGGCCGCCTGAGAGCATTGCGGCGTTGAACGAGCGCCCGGAGCCTTGCGCTGACCTTCTTGCGCCACCAAACAGACAGCAAGGATGTCGGGATTGACGAGATGATGCGCGATCTCATCACACGATACTTTGAGCGGCTGGGCTTGCCAGCGGAGGAAGCGGCGCACTTGAGGCATGTACGTCGGGGCCTAATTGAGCTCATGCAGCGCGCTAGAAACGATGGCTGATCTGCAAGCCCTACAGCGCTACTACACCGAGTACGGTCTTGCTATCCGAGGTCTCGTACGGCATCACCAGGTCGATCGTGAGTAGCTACCCTCCCCGACGGCGCCCCCTCGCTCTCCGAGATCGCTCACGCCGAGACTTTCATTGTACAGCACTCGACTACGACGCACAATGCGATGCTGCTCTACCGCTCGAGACGGTCCTCAAGCCCTCGGCCGAGATGCAGGCGCTGCTAAAGGACATTGACCGCTCTCGGTTCCGAGTGTGGGCTCTCACCAACGCTTACTACAACGTATGTTGCTCGTTCTTATTGCTATCGGTAGCCAGTGACTCACCCTCTTCATCCTCATCGCCCAAACAGCACGCCACCCGGGTCCTCTCCCTCCTCGACCTCGCCGAGCACTTTGAAGGCGTCGTTTCTTGCGACTACGCAGCTCAAGAGTTCTCCTGCAAACCAGAAGAGGGTCAGCTCTCTTCTCGCTCCCCTCGACTATTCCGAGCTAACCCCGTCCCTCCCCCTCAGCCTACTTCAACGCCGCCCTCGCGGCCGGTGGCCAACCTGACCCACTACAGATCTACTTTGTCGACGATTCAGCACTCAATATCAAAGGAGCTCACTCGCTCAAGTGGGGTCATTGTGTGCTGTTTGACGAGCACGGGGATCAGCAGGAGAAGCTCGGCGGGTTGGAGAAGCTCGAGATGGGAGACAAGGAGGGCAAGGTCAGCGTTGTGACGAGTATGGAGGGTGAGTTCCGATTGCTACCAATGCTGCCGAGCAGTCGCTGATCGTCTTCGAGCCCGCAGACCTTCGCAAAGCATGGCCCGAGGTATTCGTCAAGGGTTCAAAGGCAATTTGAGGTTTCGAAAGCGGATATTGATGCCCGCAAGCAAGTTTTTGTCGAAGTTCGTATCTTGCAATATCTAGAGCAGCTCGTCGCGCCCCGCCGGATCACGCTGTCGTATGGTGACTGCTCGGCTCTCGGTTTCTTCTTTGCTCTCCCTCGTCGAAGCGGCAAAGCCGTCCTTGACTGCGTGGAAGCACCGGAGAGCTACTGACGAAGCCGAACTGCATTGCTACTGATTTTGGGCGGGCGTCCGTGGGAGTCGAGCCTTCTGCAATGAGTGCCGAGGGCCTCTCCTTCGCAAATCGAGGGCCGAGTGGTACAACTTGGGGGGTTGGGAAGATCACTGAAAGGAAGAACTGATGGTAGGAAGCCGAGGCGTGAATGCTCGACAGCGTCTAAGTCTGCAAAGATAAAGGGGGGGATGAGCGAGAGGGCGATGGACTGGCTGGAGGGAGGACCTACGCGAGTGTAACCTCCGTCAACGAGGATCTCAGCACCGGTGGTGAAGGAAGAAGCGTCTGAGGCGAGGTAGATGACGGCCCCTATTGTAGAGCGAAAAGGTCAGCTGTGGGCTCGGACCTCGAGCCAAGTAGTCGGAGCCATTCACTCACCCTTGAGATCCTCGGGCTCTCCGATACGGCCCATGGGGGTGAGGTTGACCCAGGCGTCGCGGAGGTCGGGGTCACGGTCGAGGATGACGCGAGTGAGGGCAGTCTGCGAGGGAGGGACAGATCAGTCTTGCTGCTGGGCGCTCGCCCGAGGGAGCTCGAGCCCCATAAGCATGGACTCACGGCCATGTAGCCTAGTAGGTAGCGGAAGAAGTGGAGTCAGCAAGAGATCTTCCACCAGATTTAGCCTTCAAACTTACCAGGCGAGATCACGTTGACGCGAATGTTCTTGCTGGCCCACTCGACGGCAAGGGAGCTGGCCATGTGGCGTACAGCAGCCTTACTGGCGTTGTAGGGCGACTGAGGCTGTGGGATGTTGACGCACGAGCCTGACATCGAGCCGATCATGACAATGGACTGCGAACGAGAGCGGGAAGAGTCAGCTTCGGCGCTGCTGTCGCTGGAGCGCGGTCGAGAAGGGGGGATTGAAGACTCACGCCAGGAGCCTCACGACGCATCATATCTTTGGCAGCCTCGCGAGCGCAGAAGAAGGAGCTGTTATGAGCGAGGGTAAGGCCCGTTGGTCAGTTTCTGATCCTACCTCGTCGACCGAAGTGAGCTACCCCTCGACGTTGATGTTCATGAGCTTGCGGAACTTCTCGGCAGGGTAATCGGTAGCAGGGAAGTTCTCTGTGATTTCAGAGGAGCGTCAGTGACCTGTTCTATGAAGCGAAGTCTCGGTTGACGGAGGAGAGGAAGACTCACCGACAATTCCGGCGGCCGTAACGAGTACATCCACCCTTCCATACTTGTCTACAATCTTGCCAAAGACTTCCTTGACAGCGTCCTCGTTTCCAACATCACATCCCAATCCGATGGCGGAGATCTCGCCCTTCTTGGCTCCTCCGTGCTCCTCGAACCACTTGACGAGGTCTTCGGCAGCATGCTGAGCCTGTGCTTCATCGAGGTCGAGGATGACAATTGAGTTGGAACCCGACTCGGCAAAAGTACGAGCCATGAGATTGCCGAGCTGCGAGGGGAGAGGAAGACCGAAGCTCGTCAGTTCGGTCTCAGTGAAGCAAGCAAGAGCCAACTCACGCCACGAGCTGCGCCGGTAATCACACACACCTTCTCAGTCATAGAGAAGGATGCGAGTGTGCGCTTTGAATGCTTGCCGACCTTGACCTCTGGCCCATCCGTCGAGTGACCTGTGCGAAGTGGACCGACCGTTCAGTCTTCAACGTGCTGACTACCAATGTACATCAGAATAAAGAATCCCGCCTCTTGTGGCTCAGAGAGGTGTACAGCTCACCCAAGTCTCCCGGAACGAACTCGTGCTCCTCAGGGTATTCGTGAATGATGGTATCATCCGTTGCGGCGTGGGAGGGGCTCTCGCCTTCCAATTCGACGACGGGGGTGCTGGCGATACCGCGAGCGCGCTGCTTGCGAGCGGTGCGAAGAGAAGGTACAGCAGCAGCGGGAGTCGAGCTGAAATTCGAGTGACGAGAGGCCGAGATAGCTGACGCGACGGAAGTGGGCGCGCGCTTGGTCGACTGCAAGACCGTCCTGGCGAGGAGGCGCGAGCTGTTGTGTAGTAGAGTCATGCTGAGTTTGAGACTGTTGAGGAGAGCGTGGAGAAAGGTCGGAGACCAAGAGCGGAGCCCTACTGTAGGCCGCTTGTTCAAGCGGGACAGCTCCAAGTCGATGACGGCGAAAGCTCGGTGTATGCGCTACTAATGAAGGCCCTCCCAATTTACTTAATTTGGTACAGCGCTAAGTATATCGATCTGTAGCAAAGTAGAACAGGGAAAAGGCGCTCCTCGCGCTCGTCAAGTCCGAGCTGACTGCCGAGTCTCGATTTTGCTTCCTGCACCTCACCTCGTTTCAGCCACTACAACGCTACAGAGGCTTCGCCAACCTTGTCAAGACACCCTCCAGCTCCTCTCGCACACGCTCATCTTGACCCTCTGCGCCTCCTCCCCCTTTGTACTCGTTTGCTCGAGTTGCTTTCACTGCAATGTCGCTGGCCGCTCTCACTGAGTTGGAGGAAGGGAAGCTACTCAGAATCATGCTCAGAGCGCCTCGCTGCTCTGGGTGGAGCGCACGAGCTGGTTTGACACAGGCGGGCAGCTGCCAGGCTAGCTCTGACGAGGGGCGGGGCGAAGGCTCGTTTTGCAGCAGAGACAAGTATCTGTGCGTAGGCGCACGGACTGCTACAGCAAGCGCGGGCAGCAGCAGGGGCTGTGCACCTCTCCCTTTGTCGTCGAGGTCGAGTTCGGACTCGGAGCAGGCGGCTGAGGCGCTCTCGTCTTGTCCTCGTGCCCCCCTTGTCTGCAGATTCGCTGACAGAGGGAGGCGTTGGCTCAGCGAGCTTCTGCTTTCCTCCCATCCACCACCACCGACTGATCAGCAGCCATGTCGACGCTCAAGTCCGCCCTGCGATTCCCTCAACGAGGACCACCTCCTTCCGCCGAACTCCCTCCCGTCCCCTTCGACTTCAACACCCCAACGCCTCAGCCTCGGCAGCTCACGTCGAGGTTCAGCGCAGAGACTCTTATCGTCAAGTCGCCGCCTCTACTACAGCGCATGCGCAAGTACACCCAAGATCATTCGCCGCCGACTTCGCCCCTTCGCTCATCTCGGCTGGGACACGCCGCCAGCGCTAGCGAGAGTCGCATCAACATTCTCAGCACGGCGGACATGAATGGAGAGGAGGGCTCGGGGGAGCAGGAGGTACTCAGCCCTCGAGCCACGAAGGCGGCGAGCGGAGGAGGGCATTGGGGAGTAGGAGCGGCGAGGGAGGTCTTCGAGGCGTTGGGAGGGAAGCGGCACGGTCGGAGTGGAAGCGGACAGAGTGGCAAGAGTGTAGGGAGTACGAGGGAGAGGCCGTCCAGCCCAACTCGTCAGCGGGCCTCGCGGTCCTTCTCCTCACCCTCGATTTCGGCGCCGAAGGGACTCTCCCCTCCACCACGTCCTCGTCGAGTGGGTCCAACCCCACCCAAGCGCGCTCCTCCTCCAGCTCCTCGCACCGTCTCTCCCACTCCGTCCACATCCAAACTGGTCGATCTTGGTGGCGGCTCCGGGTCTCGCAACGCCTGCGCTCCGCCGAAGCTCGCCCAGCTGCACCCAGCGCCTCGACCCCAATCCCCCCCTTCCCTCAGCGTCCCTCCTCTCAACATCCAGCATCGCACTCCTCCTCCTACTCGCCCCTCCCCGCCTCCTCCCACTCCCTTCCGCGCCCTCCTCCTCCACCCCCCTTCGACTCGAGTCGTTCGCAGCAAATCCTTCGGCTCGCTCCTCGTCAACGTCAATGTCGGAGGCACAAGCTACAGGACTTCCATGGAGACGCTCACTCGTCCGGATCGAGGTGCAGGGAAGCTGGGCGAGTTTGTCGAGGCGGTTGTGGAGGAGGTCAAGGCCGACGCGGAGAAGAAGGAGCAGGAGACGGCGCAGAGGACGGCGGGCTCGCGTCACGACTCATCGCTCTATCCTTCATCCGATGACGGGGAGAGCATCCTCAATCCATCCCACTTCGCCATGTCACCCTACCCCTCTCCATTCCCCTTCATGCGCTATGATGACCCGCTCGCCGCAGAGGCCGACCTCTCGCTCGATCTCGACCTCGACCGCATTCCCATCTCTCCCATCAGTCCTATCGACCCTCACGCGCAGAAGCTCTTCCTTCCTCTCCCACCCTTCACCGCCCCTCCTCCCCCTCTCGCCAACAAGCAGCAAGGTCTACTCGTTCACTCCCCGACTCCTCGCATGCGCATCAAGTCGGTCCACCCTGACATTGTACCCTCTCCCACCACTCCTCGCGCTCCTCGACCTACCTCCCTCGACTCGACTTCCTCTTCCCGTCGTGACGACGACGACCACCGAGATCTCACTGCTCGGCTCAACCTCTCGCACACCTCCTCGCTCGAGATCAACCCCTTTGAACGGGCTCTGGGACCCTTCTTCGAGGTACTGCACGGCCAGCGGACCGAGTCGGACTTGACCACGTCTCCGACGAGCCTGGCTTCATCCACTTCGGTCGAGCGGGAGAGCATGGGCGTTCCTCTCGATATCGGAGAGCACTCGCTGGAGGACAAGTCGAGGTCGACGATGCTGGGTGTACCGAGGGGTAGTGTGAGGAGGACGAAGGGGAGGAAGGTGTCGAGGGAGCAGGCGCCCGAGGTGCCGAAGTTGCAGTTGATGACCGAGGAGACGGAGACGGGGAGTCGGCCACCCTCCCTTTCGCATAGCCTCTCGACTGACGAGGAGGGAGCAGCGAGGGTCGAGCAGAAGGAGAAGGAGGAGGAAGGACCGGAGTTCGAGATCTTCCTCGACCGAGCGGGCGGAGAGACTTTCGGCGCGGTGATGCATTGGCTGAGGGATGGTACTCTTCCTCCTTCGCTCTCCCTTCCTCACTCGAATACCTCCCGCCCTACTTCCACACCCGACATCGACTCCGTGGTCTTCTCCATCCTCTCCCTCCAGCCCTCTTCGGCGCTCACCCTCCTCGGTTCCCTTCGCGCACTCTCGGACGAGGCGACCTGGCTCGGGATGGGCAAGTTGGTGATGGCGTGCGAGACTCAGAGGGAGCGAGTGGGCGAGGCTGTCAGATGGTTGGAAGAGGAGAGGAGGAGAAAGGGTGAGAGGGAGGAGCGGGAGAAGAGGGCCGAGGTGATGAAGGAGAGGGAGAAGGCCGGTTGGATCTAAACTACGGTGTAGATTGTTCTTTATTTAGCTAATTCTTAATGTGCCAAATTCCTGTATCACTATTCCCTCCGAGCACGATTTGAGCGAACCGAGAGAAGAGAGCCGAGTCGAAAGGGGGAGTGCTCGGTCTACCCTGTCTGACTTTGATGAGCTACAGAATCTCGAGCACAAGAGCTTGAGCATCGAGCACAGTCGCCTTGGTCGACTGCCACCTTCCAGTAACTTCGCTCTTTCGCTCGACTCGGCCAAGACGAGAGTTCGAAGAGCCCGGCGCCTCTTGACTTCCTACTTCTCGCTCGTCTCTTTCGCACCTCGTCAGACGGCTCTTTGAAGCTACAAAACAGCTCTAGCTTCCGTACTGCACTTCTCTGCACCCCTTCGATCCTCACTCGCCAGCACAACAAGCTCAACTCGCTTTTAGCAGCCAGTGAGTCTCGGGAAAGCACGAGCGGCAGTCAGACGAGGGGATCAGTCGCAGCACTTGCGTGGGCTACGACGGCGCTGTAGAGGTGGAGAGTTGAACGACGAGCGGCACGTCATGACGAGGGGGGAGGGACGCTCGAGCAGCTGGTCGGCGCTGTAGCGTCAAGCACTGCTAACACCTCAACTCATCTCTACAGTGCCCGTCGAACTGCCCTCCCTCTTCTACGCTATCCCTCGCAACCCTGTATTGGCTGTAGGACTGCCCCTCGCTCTGGGGATGGCTTCGGGCCAACTCACCAAGTCGAGCATCAAGGCTTGGTACGAGCCTAGGGCGAAGCCTCCTGTGGGTTCTTAGCGCAACCTCGTCCGAGGCCTTTGCAGCGCGCTCTCGACGCCGACTCGAGGCTGACACCCCCGATTCTCGCAGGGAACGCCTCCTGGAATCGCGTTCCCCATCGCTTGGACCATCCTCTACGCCAGCATGGTGAGCAGGATCAGCGTTCTCATCTCTGACCGCCGTGCTGACCCTCATCTCGCTCAACAAGGGCCTGGCTTCCCACCTTCTCGTCAACGCCTACGACTCGGCGATCCCTGGCAGCGCGCTCAAGGCTACGGCCGACCTCGCTTTGAAGATGTACTGGGGACAGTACGCCTTGAACCTGCTCTGGACCCCTGTGAGCTCTCGTTTCTCGTCTGACAGCAATCGAGGGAGGGGGAAGCGAGCGCCGAGGCAGCTTGGTTCTTCGGCGGACGCGTGTGACTCAGGCTACTCGTCCTCTTCTGCTGCTCCCGCATTAAACCGCATTAAGCTCACCTCGATAGACTGATACTGACCCATCTCCACTATCCCCAGCTCTTCTTTGGCCTTCGCAAGCCCGTCCCCGCCTTCGTCGACATCTCGATCCTCACCCCCCTCACCTGCGCTTTGACCTACCAGGCCGCCAAGTTCGACTCGCGCACCACCTACCTCCTCGCTCCCTACTGCGCCTGGTTGACCTTCGCTACCTATCTCAACGGCGGGTTCTGGTGGCTGAACTTCGGCCCTGCCTCGAAGAAGGGAAAGGACCTCTAGGTGGATAGCTTGAGCTCCGAAATTTGATACACGATGTCTGTGACACTGCACTTGATCTGTGGAGCCCAGAGAGAGACCTACAGAACCCTTTTCGAGAGTGACCCGTAGCGCCGTTTCGACTGCCAGTGGTTCGCCGTGCGCGGTGCGAGAGCGACGAACTGGCTTGGCTTCCCTCCATCTTCGTCGTCTGCTTGCTCTCGTCGCCGACTTCGTTTCAAAGGCCTACAGCGGAACCGAGGCCGCTAGTTGCAGCTCTGTAGTGCTGCAGCTGTCTCACTCGCCATGGTAAACAGCTAGACGCGCCTCCCCGACTCGCAACGGCTCGCTGACTCTCTCCGCTGCTCACAGCGACGGATCTTTGGGAACAACCCGCTCGCATCTTCATCTACCTCCAATTCGCTCGCTTCCGACTCGCTCCCTTCTCCCGTCCCTTCCCTCACGTCCTCCCACCACTCGCAACTCCCCGCCTCCTCGTCGACTGGCTCGTTCGACCAACGGCCAAACCAGGGCTCTTACGACTCGTACAGCGCTTCACAAGACGATGAACCCCAGCGCAAAGGCTGGTTCGGTGGAGCTCTCAACAGCGGAGCAGCGCCCGCCGTTGCCAGGAGCTCCTCAGCTTCGTCGGGCAACTTTGGCGCAGGGAGCAACAGCAACGGGGTGCGCAACGGGCAGCAGGAGCCGTCAAGAAGTGGGCAAGAAGATGTAGAGGCTATCAACTTGCCGTTCGGCTCGTCGAGGAGCCCACCACCACCACGAGGAGCTTCACCCATCAACGGCAGCGGACGCTCGACTGCCCCTCACTCGCGCAATGTCAGCCAATCGTCGGGATGGCAGCCATCAGCTGCCAATGCACAAGGAGGTCGACCCTTCTCGCCGCCAGGAGGGGAGCGCTCAGCCCTCTCGCCCGTACCGTCGCAGGGAAGCCAGAAGGATGCGATGCTGGTCGAGCTGTTGAGCGGACAGGCTGTGGTGGAAGCCAAGGACTATGCGATTATGGACTGGGACGAGATGCAGGAGGTCAAGAAGGTGCGTTGGCAGCTGAGGACGACAAACCGGATCCGCCGAAGCGAGCGTCGCTGATCTCCTTGTTTTTATTACACAGGAGCATGCCCTCCTCGCTACTCGGATAGCTACCATCACTCGCTCCCTCGCCCTCGAAACCCGTCTCCGCGACTCTGCCGCCAAACTCGCTCGCCTCTCCGCCCCTTCGGCTTCCACCCTCCCTCCCCTCCCCTCCGCCTCCTCCAAACCTCGCGTCACTCGAGAGCAAGCCGAAGCTCAACTCGCTGCCGCCAACGCCAAGATGGATTCGATCGCCGCCGAGATGTACAAGCTCGGCTGGAAGGAGGCGGAGCTTCGGACGAAGCTCCTTCGGCATACGGCAGGCGTGCTGGGGCTCTCGCTACGGCGGAAAGAGGAGGAGGATGCCCGAGTTGCGCAGACACCGCTGCAGTCGAATACCGCCGCCTTCGGATCCTCCAGCCCGCACTCGGACCAACCTCTCTCGCCAGCCAGTCGCTTCGAAGGCCGTCACTTCTTCGCAGGCAACAAGGAAGCAGTCATGCCTACCGCCCGAGGAGGTGCCACCTCCCCTATCGCCTCGCCTCCCCTCGGCTCGTCGATGAACGGCTCGTTCGGCGCTGCCAACTTTGATGATGGCTCGGGCGCCAAGGTTCGCGACCTGGAGGCCAAGGTCCAGGAGCTCCAGGCGGCTCTGAGCTCTGCCCGCGCGGAGCACGAGGAGCAGGAGCGGACGAGGAGCGCCGATGCTGCTCGGTCGAACGAAGTCGAGCTGGACCAGCTGAGGGACGAGCTCAGCGAGTCGCGGCGGCGGGAAAGCGGATCGAGGGAGGAGGCGACGACGAGTCGACGGGAAGCTTTCGACACGAAGAGGGAGCTGAGCGAGTTGAGGAGGGAGGCCGAGGTGCTGAGGGACGACTTGCGATACGCCAAGGATGCGAGCGAGAAGGCCAAACGGGAGGCGGAGGATGCGAGGAGGGAGATGGACAGCGTCAAGAACTACGGTGGAGAGGCCAAAAGGGACATCGAGGACGCCAAGAGTCGGGAGGAGGAGGCGAGGCAGGAGTTGGAGAAGGCGACGGCGGATCTCAGGGAGGCCGAGCAGAGGGCGACCGAGGCCGAAGCTAGGATCGCCGAGGTGGAGCAGGAGGTAGACCGAGTGCGAGACGAGGGAGATGACGAGATTCGGCGGCTTCAGGACGAGCTGGAGGCGGCGGTCCTCTCGCATGGATCGGTGGACCAGGAGACGGAGGGCGAGAAGCAGGCGAGGGCAGAGCTCGCTTCTGCTCTCAAGGAGCGGACATCCATCACTCAAGCCGTCGGGGACGTTCTTCGACGCCATCGCACCCGCCAACCCGTCCTTCGCGACCTACCCTCCTTCGACGACACAAACGACCATGCCGACCTTCCCTCTTACCTCTCCTCCTCCCTCGACTCGCACTTCGACCGCCTCACCAACCACGTCACCTCCCTTTCCACCGACCTCGACTCCGCTCGCGCCGAGCACGAGGAGAGACGCTCAGGTCTCGAGAGCAGCTTGCGCGAGGCCACCGAGCACCGAGATCGCTTCCGCTCCGAGGCAGACAGCCATCGTAGTGCGAAGGAGGATCTCGACCGCACTCACGAAGAGCTACAAGCTCGAGTGCGCGAGCAGGAGGAGCAACTCGCCGCTCTGGCTTCGCTGCAGACGGACCTCGCCACGGCTTCGGCGGATGAGGGCAAGCTCCGGCAAGAGATTTCGTCGCTCAAGATGACGCTCGCCGACGTTGAGAAGCAGCTGGCGGATGTCAGCGCTCAGCAAGACGACCACAAGAGTCGTGCAGCGGCGGCGGAGCAGGAGGTGGCCGAGACGAGGGAGAAGGGCGCCAAGCTGGATCAGCAGGTGAGTTCGGTCGTCCTCTTCGGCGGCGGCGCTTGGGCTGACCACTTTCCATCTGCAGATGAAGGAGCTCGAGGAGCGGATGACCGTTTCGGCGAACCAGGAAGTCACCATGCTCGAGCGTCTCAACGAGTGAGCCCCTTCTTCGCCGATGCTCTCTTCTCTTCGCTCATCTCTTCTTCCTCTATAGCCTCACCGAAAGCCTCGAGCAGACTCGTGGCGAAAAGCGCAAGCTCGACGCCCTCGTCCCCAGTCTCCAAACCCAAGTCCGCACCCTCGAAGCCGAGAAGGCATCGCTCTCGCAAAACCTCGTCGCCGCCCAACTGGAGACCTCTCGACTCGCCGCTCGACCCGATGAATCCGCCAAGCTCGCCGAGGTGGAGAACGAGCTGCAAGACCTCAAGGACCAGCTTCAGGATGCGATGGACGAGCTGGACGACGCCAAGGCGAGGGAGGCGAAGACGAGGGGACAGCTACTGGATGAGTTGAGCTCGGTGCAGAGTGAGTTGAGCAGTACGAGGACGAAGCTCAGGCAGGCGGAGAGGCGGAATGGCGCAGCCAAGTAGAGAGCTTGCGCCGATAGGGGGGGGGAGTTGAGAATCTGTTGTACACTGGAGGGGGCGGTTCAGTCATTGATTAGTAGTAATGAGTCCATTTCATCCACGTCAGTCTTCGACCAAGCTCGCAACTAGCTCGGCGCAACGGCGTTCGCACTTGCTCTCCGCCAAACTCGTTCACGATTCGACTTCGGCTGCTCTTGTCCAGCCACAGAGGCTTCACGCGTTACAGAATGTTCTCCACTCCGCCTACACCGCCTCATCTGCTACAGGCGCCTCCGACTTCCACTCCGTCAACTTATCTCGACTCGAAGATCGAGCTCCCTACCCGCCGCTATGTAGGGATGTTGGCATGCCAGCGTAGGCTGTCACCTCTCGCATCGCTGCTGCTGGTCGCTCACTTTTCTTCGTACAGGCGACCCTCTACTCGAACGGCTCACGACTCGCGTGGTTTCATGCGAGAAGCGCGCTCCTGCTCCTGCACCGGCTGCCAAGGGCAAGAAGAGCAAGGCCGTAGTCGAGGAAGCACAAGCCGACGAGTGGGAGGTCGAACTCGAGGATACCGGTCAGTCGCCTGCCGCTTTGAAGCGCACCGCGTGCTCGCTGACTGACGGTTCTGCTTCTCAGTCCTGTTTCCCGAGGGTGGTGGACAGCCGTCGGACACTGGATCCCTTTATGAACTCCGCGATGGTGCTGTTCTCCAGGACGCGGCCCCCATCGCCGTTCGAGAGGTGCTTCGGCGAGGACTCGACGCCATCCACTACGCCTCGCGACCGCTCGAGGTCGGCGCTGAGGTCCTCGTCAAGTTGGACGTCGAGCGGAGGGTTGACCT
Source organism: Leucosporidium scottii (assembly GCA_003054985.1). NCBI lineage: Eukaryota > Fungi > Basidiomycota > Microbotryomycetes > Leucosporidiales > Leucosporidiaceae > Leucosporidium > Leucosporidium scottii. The sequence continues at coordinate 201,674 of MWVB01000020.1, forward strand.
CATGTCACAGCACACGGGCCAACATGTACGTCCTGATGACCTCTGATTTGAAGCTCGAGCTGACCATTCTCCGTCGGCAGCTCCTCTCGGCGGTCCTCGAGCGAGACTTCCAGCTCGACACGCTGTCCTGGTCCCTCACTAAAGCGCCCGAGCTTTGCTACATCGAGCTTCCGCGCGCTCCCTCGCCCGAAGAGCTTGCCTCGCTGCAACAGACGTGCAACGAGGTCATCGCCAGGGGCACCGAAGTCAAGGTCAAGATGGAACTGGCGGGCGAGGGAGGTGTTGCTCTCGGCGAGAAGGTGCCCACCAACTATCAGGATGGAGAGCGTCCGCCTGTCATGCGCACCGTCGAGATTGTAGACCTCGACAATAACCCGTCAGCCCTCTTCCTCATTCTCGCCCGAGCTCGCTCTGCTGACCTTTCCTGCCTGCACAGATGCTGCGGCACGCACTACCCTTCTCTCTCGGCGCTTGGCTCCCTCTTCGTTTCGCCGTACACCACTCCCATCCGCGGCACCAATGCTCGGGTCTACTTTTGCCTCGGGCCCCGGGTGCAGCGCCAGCTCAGCACCTTCGAGTCGCTCATTCGCTCCTCAACGCAAGAGCTAGGATGCGCCATCGCCGACCTCCCCGAACGCGTTGCGACCCTCAAGTCCTCGTACAACGACACCAGCAAGCGGGAGAAGAGGCTCAAGGATGAGCTGGCTGGCTTCGTCGCCGAAAGCTTGTGGGAGAAGGCGATGCGCGCCGCAGGCGAGGGAGGACCAGTCACCGTCATCAGCTTCCGCGAGGAGGATGCCACCAACTCCCTCGACTTCCTTTCGGCCGTCTCCCTCGCTCTCAAACCCCGGATTGAAGCCCTGCCGAAGGAGCAGAAGTCTCTCTTCGCCCTCGCTTCCGGCTCGACGGCGGGATCCAGCACACCGAACGGCGGTGCCCTCCTCCTCTTAGGCTCGGAAGATCTCGTCGTCAAGGCAGGCAAGGGCGTGGCAGGCAAGTTCGGCGCTCGGGTTAAGGGAGGAGGGAAGGGAAGGTGGCAGGGTAAGCTGGTGGGGCAGAGTTGGGCAAAGGGCGACGAGCAGCTGTTGGCAGAGGTCGTAGAAGAGGCAAAGCAGTAGATCCTTAGCTCGAGATATTGTGAATAGAGCTGCTCTTTCCAGCTCATCAGTAAACGATTCCTCGGCGAGGCAATAAAATAAGATGTCGTGCGAAAACCCTTCAGCGCTACTCCTGCCTCGTCTGCTCCTCCATGCTGTTCGGTCTCCTCCTCGCCCTCTTCCTTGCAGGACCCGGTCCCTCTCTATCCTCCACCTCGGCGGTTTGCTCGCCCTCCTCGACGCCCGCCTCGAGCTTCCGCCTCGCTCGACCCTCCGTTGGTAGGCGCGCCAGTGGCTTATCAGGGTCAAATCCTACAGCATCCGCAAATTTCCGACTCCATTTGTCGGCGGTGGAGCGGCCATAGAGAGCGCGAAGGGCGGCGAAAGTGTGGCCGGCGCCGAGGGGAACGACGGTGAATGCTGGAGGTGAGGTAGAGGATGCTGGTGGGGGTGGTAGAAGGGTTGGTCGCTATTAAAGTTGCATTACGTGAACATTTGACTTCTCGTTTATTTGCCGAAAGGACGAAGGAGAACGACTCACCTCACGAGCTTCTTTCAACAGCTCGAACGCCGTCTCGATCAGCGTCTCCATCTTGGGAAGGGGCAGCTCCCTCTCCTCCTCCTTCTCCTCCATTCTTGCCCGCTTCCCCAACAGCACCGACGGTACCTTCACCTTCCTCGCGCATCCACATCTCGCCTCGACCGCCCTCCGCAACTCTCTTGGCAGCGAGGCCAGCAGCAGCCTCCCCGGTTCATCCTCTCCTATCGACCGAATCGACCGCGAAACGTAGAGAAAGGTCTGGATGAAGGGTTTGATCCAACGAAGCGGGGTCGCCGGCTCATCGAGGTCGGAGGAAGGTGAGGTGGCAGCAACGAGGCTCAATGGCTTGCTAGTTGTGTTTGAGCCGGCGTACGTTCTGCGTGCGTCGGCCTCGCACGTTGTCCGTGCTGATGAGGTCCTCGGGCTTGTTCGCTAAAAGTCGTCGCACCCTCGGCGCTGCTTCCTCAGCGAGATGGGGGGGAGGAAGGAGAAAGGGGGAGGCCGACGGAAGCTCGCTGTGCTAGTGCTGTGGTGCGCTATACGTACTGCCGCCCTGCGCTGCGCTCTGCGTGGACTGTTCGACTTGCCCTTTCCTCTCTCCCTCGGCGCGGCGCAAGGTCTCCGAGCATGAGGGCTCGCACGATGTGGCTGGGGAGTGTATCGCACGTCTAGGCTGTTGTGCTAGATGGGTGTAAGTTGTCGAGATCTTGCGCAACGGTCAAGCAGCTGCCGAAGCCAAGGCTCGCAGCCTAGCCTGGAGGCTCGACTGACTCCTCCGTCGCTCATCTTGTCTATGCACCGAGTGTGCATGGTCAAAACGAGCTGCGCCCAAGAGTTGAGTCGAGTCCCGATACCGGAGATTCGGCTCTGTCCGTTCGCTGCTCCTCGCCCTTCGCTCGTCGGCAGGCCTGGAGACGCACCCCATCTGCACTTGGAGGGCGAGGATGATTCGTCATTGCAGTGTATACGAGTGTCGCCCCTTGATGTCTACTTCTGTGCAAAGAGCAGAGAGTGGCTGGAGGAGGAGGAGGAGGAGGAGCTTGAGCCTTTCGGCGAAGGTGTGGGCGGAGGGTGATCAAGGAGCTGAGGAGAGACGGGGGAGCTCGTTGCGTTGAGGAGTACGATCGTGTATTCTGCAGTCATGCGCTTCCACATCTCGCGTTGCTCTTCCTTTTTCTTCCCAGCCTTTCCTCTCCCAGCGCGGGGGCGGCCACGAGCGCCGAGCTTGCGAAGAGGGCCATGGTCGACTGTCAGGGAGCGTGGCGGGGCGCTCTTTGATGGCTGCATTCGGAGTCAGCCCTGAGACTCGGCTCCACGGGCTGCAAAAGGCTTCAGAAGTCGACCCACACTCGTCGTGCTCGGATTCGCCTGCTTGGCTCACTCGGCTGGCTTTGCTCGTCCGCTCGCTCGAGTGGGGGAGTAGCTGGCTGTGTTGCTTTTGGGCGACCTGGTTTCGATGCTTGTGCGACCTCGTGGGATTTTCGCCTCTCAAGGCCGCGAGCGACTGAACTCGGCTCGACTCGACGTCGACTCGGCAGGCCAGGCCAGGCGGGAGACGCGTTACTGCACCTGGATGAAGAGCACGCAGCTCTCCATACAGTGCATTGTTGAGGGCGTCATCCTCCCGGCCGCCGAGGACGACAGGATGATTCCGAGCAAGCCGGGCTGCTCGGCGCTGCTCAGTGCTTGCTCGTGGTGGTCGCTCGTAGGGAGCTTGCTCGGTCTTGGGGTGCGCTCAGCTCACACCGTGGGATGGGCATAGTTGTTCCTCAGAGATGCTCTTCATTGGGTCATTGCCAGCAGGCAAAGCTCGTCGCGACGTCGGCCGTTGTTGGCAGCGAGTCAGTCATAGCGGCGCCGGATCGAAGGCTTGTTGAGGCTTGTCACTCGCAGCTAGCGGGTGGTGAGGCTCGAATAGCTGTATATTGATTACGGGGGCTGCCATAGCTCACCCCGAGAGCTCGTCGAGCCAGTCGGGCCGTCATGGAGATGCTCGTCGAAGGTGGGCCCGTTCACGAGCCAGAAGTCCGCGGCTGAGTGGCAGTATCGATCGCTGCTGCTCGAAGTGGTTTCTCTCGACGGGTGGATGTGGCTCACCGCCGCGTAGCGAGACTACTCGAGGAGCTGACGACGATCGACTGGGGCTGCTTCGCTCGCTGCCGAGGGCAGTGGGCTACAGCTCGTCATGTCGTTCGAGTTGGTCTTAGTTCTCCTGCTCACTCGCCTCTTGCTGCGAGATTGCGAGCGCTGACCTCCTTCCCCTTCCCCCTCCCTCTCAGGCGCACCATCGAGCTCGCCGCCTCCCTGAAGGCCACCTTGAGCTGCTCCTCCTCCTGCACCTCTGCCCTCGGAGGCTCAGCGATATCCATCTCCAGACCATTCGAAGACCGACATCCTCTTCAACGTGAGGAGCCGTCCTTTGCTTTCTCGCGTCGAGCGCCGAACCGACTCTCGCCTCTTCTGCCAGTTCGCTATCGCTAAGGCCGGTGAGGACGAGATGGAGCGGAGGCGCTGAAGATGATGGTGCAATGTAACGTCGCTCAACTCGCAGGAGCCTATTGTATTCAAGCAGACGGGGAGAGACTCGAGCGGAATCGGCTCGGCGCTGGCGACTTGACATTGCTTTGCTCCCTTTCTCGCCTCTCGTCTGCTCCACCCTCCGCTTGCGTTGCTCTTGGCCTTCAAGGTGAGCGCTTGATTTCGGCTGGAGCTCGAAAGGGCGTGTTGAAACGACCTCGTCGAAGTCGATCAAGCTGCTCGGCGAGGACTGGGGGAGAGACGAGAAGCCTACAGATTTGAGCCGGGAGAACGACACTTCGACGGTTCAGGTACGCACAAAAGTAGCGGAGACCTGCAAAGCAGCAGAATGGCCCAGCTCTTACCCCTCTTCACTCAGCTTCACTCCCAGCCCCAGGCGAGCGAGCTCTTGCTTTCCACCTCAACTCTACACCTCAACATGTCTGACCAACAAGGTGTGCACCAATACCTTCCTTCGCCTCTCTCTCGCCTTCTGCACCCTTGAACACCCTAGTGCCGCCCTGTCGAGCTCTCTCAACCCTTCCACGCGCCTCCCGAGGCAGCCTTTCAGCTTCAGAACCGACGACGACGACGACGACGACGAGTGTGGAGCGACTTGCAGCCTGTACACGACTCACGGTCGACCCAGTCTGCACCTCAACTCGAGCCCCTGCAGCGACAGTTTCGACGGAAAACGCTGTCGTCAGCGCTCAGCAGCAGCAGCAGCTGGGTCAGCCAGCGCTCTACAGCCCTCGGCGGCCCAGCTACAGGATCAGTGATCTCCGTCTTCGATTAGCAACCTCCCATCGCTTCACTGTACTGCACGACCCTTCCCTCGCCTTACGCACTCGTCCCAAGCTGCTCGCCTTCTCGACTCGCACAACTTCACCGACTAACTCGGCTCCGCCTTACCGCCTCATCCAACCAACTTACGCCCTCCTTTTCGCCCTTCCTTTCCCTCCACCACAGAATGGAACAACGCCCCCGCCGAGCGTGAGCGCGAGCGCGACGTTCGCTCCCCTTCCCCTCGTCGTGACGGCCGATCCCGCTCGCCCGTCCGCATGGAGACCGACCGCGATGACCGTAGGGATGATAGGGATCGCAGGGATGACCGCGATGGTGGAGACCGTGGAAGGTGAGCTCTTGCACTGGCTTCTCGAACCGAGCGAGCACGTTGTTTGGCTTGGAGGAGCGCCGGAAGCTGACCCTTGCTTTTTACATGGCGATCAGGCCCCAACAGCAGGGACAGGGAAACAACCCTGGAAACAACCTTCACGTCTCTGGCCTTTCCACCCGCGTTGACGACCGTGACCTCGACGAGGTCTTCAGCAAGTTCGGCCGCGTACGTTCTCCCTTTATACCACTGCTTGACTGGAGAGCAACTGCTAACACTCTCTATAATACACACCAACAGATCCAGAAGTGCCAGGTCATGCGCGACCCTCACACCAAGGACTCGCGTGGCTTCGCTTTCGTCACCATGGAGACGGCCGAGGAGGCTGACGCCGCCATTGTCGGACTCAACGCCACCGAGCTCATGGGCAGGACCATGAACGTCGAGAAGGCTCGCCGTGGACGTGCTCGCACTCGTGAGTCGTGTTGCTTTTCGACCCGAAAGCTCGCTCGGCCGTCGCTGACTCCCGTCTCCCTCTCTTCTCCAACTTGCAGCCACTCCTGGACAGTACCACGGTCCTCCCAAGAGGGGTGAGTACTCTTATTGAACACCCGAGCCCTTCCGCTCAGACCGCTGACCTCTCTTTCCCTCATTCTCGCAGAGCTCGGCGGCAACCGCCCCTACGACCCTCGCGGCGGCTACGGCGCTCCCCCTCCCTCGCGCTACGACGATCGTGGCTACGGTGGAGGAGGATACGGTGGAGGAGGACGTGACCGTGGAGGATACGGGGGAGGATACGGAGGAGGATACGGAGGAGGAGGAAGGGGCTACGACGACAGGGACCAGGGCTACGCCATTCCCATGAGGCAGGACGACCGCAGGGGAGGTAGCAGGTACGACGAGCCCCGTAGGGATGATCGTAGGAGGGATTACGACGCGCCTCCTCGTGGAGGTCGCGATGACCGTGGATACGGAGGTCGCTACTGAGCGATTCTTCTGGCTCGAGCTTCGGATACCTCATGCGCTTTTCGAGTTTTGAGACGATTGACAATTCAGTCCAAACAAGCTGTCCTTGATTTTACGATTGAGCCGTTCAGCGCAGTGAGAGTTGGGAAGCAAGGCGGGAGACGAAGCCAGCGCCGAACTTTCAAGACCGCGACTCTCGCTGCATCTCGGAGGGCTCTCGTCGATGCATACCAAATGGTTACGTTTCGTTTTCAAGTATTCGTCGCTACGCCTCTGATCTCTTCGAAGCTTCCCCTGTCGACCGCCTCGGCTCCTACTCTTGAAACCTCTCCCTCGGTCCAGCAGGCTTAATCCTCGACTCAGACGAGGCACCCTCCCGTCTTCCACCTCTTCCTCCTCCTGAGCCGAAGACGGAGGCCCTCCTACTTTGAGCTGGGCGAGAGGTCGAGCGAGTGCGAAGAGTGCCGGCGGTGGGGACTTCGGTGTAGTTGGCGCTGTAGCCTGCGAGAAGGAGAGAGATCAGCGACACATGTAAGGGAGTACAAGAGAACGTCGAGTGTACTGGGGTAATGCTCGAAACCCGTGGCGTGCGTCGAGACGGGAGCGACTGCGAACGGGGACGGAGCGCCGAACTTGTCAGCGAGAGGGCTCGAAAACAACTTGGCAGAGCAACAGAAACTCACCAGCAGCTTCTTCGCTACCAGAGCTATGCCCCGCAGCATGCTCATGTCCTGGAAGGTGGCCGTGTCCGTGCTCGCCGAGCAGCGACTCGGCGACAATTGTTCCGCGGCGAGCGGGAGGAGTGTGGGATCGAGGAGGGTAGGCAAAGTCGTGATGAGTGATACTATCTCGAGAACCGCCGTCATGGAACGCGAAATGCCTCTTCTCGTCCAAAGGCGAGATGGCTGGGGAAAGCGAAGACGAGGCAGGGCATGAGCCGATCGTTCACAAGAGGAATATTGCGAGACAGACTCGCCGTCAATTGTGTCAACGGTGCTGGCGTCGTTCTTTTCTTCGTGGCCCCACATGGGATGGTTGAAGAGCTCGTCGACAGCTGTAAACGTCAAAGAGATCATCAGTCTCGTTCGGCGTTCGGAGCTCGAGCATGGAGAACGGGCGTACGAGCGCCTCCGTGAGAATGACTACCAGTCGCGCCGTGCAAGAGGGTACCTTCTTGCCCCCCTGTAGCTGTAGAGTAGCGGATCAGACTGCATCGAGTGTTGAAAGGCTTAGAGAGAAATGCCTCACCGCTCGGTCGACGGCTGTGCCTCGAGGAGGGAGGAAAGACGGACGTGGAAGCAACACCGTTCTCGTGATGGTGCGAAGTGCGGTCATCTACGTCTATCAGTATGTGGCTCGGCGTCAGCAACCGTACAGCGCTCGTCACAAGTCGAGTCGAACTCGCCGAAATACGGCTGAGGACTGTGTTGAAGACCGCCCGCCATGAGTGCATGCCCCGAGTTGTCGAGGGGATGCAAACCGAGAGGATTTGGATGGGGAGGGAGAACCGAGGGTGCATGGCCATGAGGCGACGGCGTTGCAGCGGTCGTATCATGATCTGTTCGGCGGACAGTCAGCGAGCTCTTGGTCGAGGGAGGAGAAGTGCGCCGCCCAGTAGAAATGACGCTCAGAGTTACATACCCGTTACAGGAGGTGGGACGTGACCTTGCTCCAGGGCGACTCGATTCCGGTGCTCCTGCGAACGGGAAAAGAGAAGAAGGCCGAGATCAGCGCTCAGCTCGACTCTTGAGCCGTAAAACCTCTTTGTGGTCGTTAGCAAGAACCGTAAGATTAAAGCACACCTCAGCGACGATCTCTGCGATGAGAGCCTTTCGCTGAATCGCGCGATGTCCGACACCGATGTTGTCGGCAATGGCTTCCAGTTGGGATCGACTGAAGCCCTCCAGCTCGTGCTTCCCTATCGGTGTCACAGAATCAGCGTCGGGCAAGCTGACCAAGATCAATCCTGCTTACTTTGCTTGTCGATTGAGGGCTTCCATCCTCGGAGGGCGAAGCCGATGGCGAAAAGACCCCAAAAGCCGAGGACCACTTTGAGCGAGAGCGGTAGGCGGTGAGTGGCGGCGGGCAACAGAAAGGAGCATAATCTTACAGTTTTGAAGTGCCGAGACTGTTCGAGGCGAGCGAGAGGAGAGAGAACGTCAGCACGAGCTGCAACGCCTGCTACTAGCGCCGAGCGCCGAGCGTTGAGTCCCGAGCGCCGATGGAGAGAACTACCACTCACAGTTCAAGGCAGTTCCAGCGACCATCATAAAATGTCTGAGAGCATTGGTCCAGATGAGCATGAGGCAAACGAGCTGGCGACGTCGATGCGCGCCGAGAAGAAAACTCGGTCGAGGTCAGCTTCGACTCTGTATCGGGGGTAAGGAACACCGTGTGGCGCCTGCGACAGCAGGTAGCTAGTGTATCAAGAAGGGAGGGGCTCACCCAGGCAGCATAGATCAGAGTAGGCACGATGAAGCGCAGAGCGAAAGCGGGCTTGGTCATGCAAAACGCCCGCTGAAGCCTGAAAGAGGAAGCAGGTTCAGCGAACGTCGAGATACTGCACATCGGGAGAGCTAAAACCTCTCCATGCTCGAAATCGACTCACAGGCTCATGCCGGGCGAAGAATGCTGGCGAGGGCGTTTCGGCGCTGTCCTCTTCCATTGGCCCTTGTGCAGGCTGACCATACCCCACATCACGCTCGTGATGACAAGTGCGATGCTGAGGAGAAGAATAGGAAAGGCTATGAAGAGGGTGTCAAGGCTCTCGGCAACCAAGTCTTGACCTTCGAGCGATAAAGACTCGATTAGCCTGAACGCCGAGCTGGCCCTGCAGCCTCATCACTCACAGTTGACCTGCCAAAAATTCGTTGCCATCATGAGCACGATGTATATCGTGATCCACATGGCGAGCGAAATGGTGAAGAATCCGGCGGTGATGATGGCGACGTGACGACGGTGGGCCTGTAAAGCGAACCGAGAAGAGGTCAGCGCAGAGCGGAAGTGTTGCGCCTCGAGGTGAGGTCGCTCGCCAGATATAAGATGCGAAAAGCGCCATCTCCCGGTCTGCAGAAAGAGACAAGGTCAGCCTTGTATTGCCTGAGCAACGAAGACACTTACCGGTGCCAGTGACCATTCTTCTGCTTCTCCTCAGCCGTGCCATGGTGATATACTCGGAGAAACTCCTGATAGTCGACGTCGCTTTTAAAACCATTCAACTCGTGCAGCTTGGCGAACACGACGGTGCTCAGAGGCGCTACACACGAGCCGGCCCTGCTCGCAACGAGTCGAACTTCAGCCCGGCGCTGGTCAAGAAGTGCGTTGAGGTGGATCAACGTACATGAGGAACGCAAACTGAACGTAAAACTTCTGGATTCCTCCAGAGACGGCAAATATGTACCTGTCAGTGCGAACGGCGTAAGCGAGAATGAACGCCGGGAGGAATGTGTTCGAACTCGGGGCGAGAGGAAGAACGAGGAAGCACGAGGGAGGAAGAGAGCGGAAGGAATGATTTGACGTACCGTAGTAAACAGGAAGCAATGTACATGTTGGCGAAAAGGACTGAGGTCGAGATCGGGAGGAAACGAGATGGGACATTGGGAGCGACAGGCGAGAAAAGGGAAGCGGAACGAAGATCAGCAGGTTGTTTGGTAGCATCAAGCCTACAGATGATTGAATCTACGAGTAAGACTCACCCTGACCTGCTACTGTTGCTGTGGCTTCGGAAGGAGCGAACCATTGGAGGGCTGTGTTCGCCGAAGTTGCGATCACGAGTCCAATGACTGTCCCTCCGCCTGCGATGGCCGGCTGGGAGGAGGAGAGAGATCAGTATCATCTCACTTCTTGAAGAAGGACACGGTTGAACGCCAGCAGAGGAAATGCGACGAGTCGCTCTCGCCGAGCGGACGGGAGAGGAGGTGTAGCGAGAGCCAATCCGACAATCGACTCACACTAGGGCATAGAGCACAACAGATATCACCGAGGGTTGACCATCCAGCGGCGCAGAAAGTTCCCTGCAAACGAGAAGGGAGTCCGGTCAGCCTTCGGTTCTGAAGCCCCTCGAAGTTCTCCGGCCGAGAGAGCCGAAGCACCCTACAAGAAGCGCTCCAATCAAAGAGGCGGCTCTTTTGACTTCTAGGGTAAGCTCGACAAACGTGCGAAATCGTACTCACCGGCGTTAGATCTGGACAGCGCTCGACAAAGAGATGTGTATCGACGTAGCCGTTCCAAAGGCTCATGAGACCTGCTGGGATCTAGAGACGGGTTTTGTGGAAAAATTGCAGCCCCGATCGCACGCAGAGAGGAGCAGAAAGCGAGACGAGCGAAAGAGGGGGGGCGACGAGGAAGAAGGAGAGAGGCGAAGTTGATGACCTCGCGGCAGGCGCCTGTCGCGAGGGAAGCCGGCGTACAGCACAGGAGTTATTCAGCCCCAAGCCCAATCAAGGTCCTGCGACGGCGAGGCTGTGTGGCCAGATAGCGGCCTCGGGCGACGGCGCCGAGGGAGAAGCGAGCCGAGGAAGGGGAAGCAGGACTGCAGGCTGGGGAAGAGCTCAAGTTGGTTCGGTACAGCACCGCTGCTATAGATAGGCTATCTGAAGCTGTACACCAGCATTTGGAGACAGGGGGGCCCCAAGACTCCTGGCAGAACTCCACGGACGACGAGAAGCGACGTTCGTCTTTCTCCCTCCGACTTTTACTCGCGCGTTTGCTCTTTTCGTCTCGTTCTGCCGCACCCTATACTGCTCAGCTACAGAACTCCATCGAAATGTTCAATACCGCTTTCACCGACGCGGGGGGGACGGGAATCATCGAGCAGTGGTGCAGCTCTTCGGAAACGTACACCGTATGCATGGGCTTGTGTGCGTACACTTCAACCAGCGGGAACGGGTGAGTAAAGGCTTCATTCTGATTCACCGAGCTTGCCCTTTGTCGCCGAGCTCACGCGCTGCCCGCACCGAGCTTGCCGCTTCATCGCCGAGCTCAAGCTCAAGCTCCGCACCGAGATTGCCACTTTACCCGAGCCCAGAGCTCACGCTTATCCTTTTTCTTCACCCCTAGGCAAATCCTGTGGGCTTTCTGTAAGTGTTGATGGCTCAACAGAGCTCCCCGACGACCTGCTGAACGTTTCGGACAGTCTCGACGCTCGCCATCTGCACAACCATCTGCCTCGCCGCTCAAGAGGCATGGCCTGTGCTCGGTGGGCAAGCGTTGTTTGTCATCGCTCAGACCTTCGTGGTGTGGATCATGATCTCGCAGGATACGCGCGCAATCGCCAGATGGCACGCGTCGTTTGCCTTCGTTCTCAGTCAAAGCTGGGTGCCGATTGGTCAGTCCCTTTCCCTCATAGGCTCTGTGTGATTCTATCTTCCTCCGCCACCGTCACGCCGCCCCTTTCTCGCCCTTTCGCCCTTTCCTCGCCGAATCCGCCAGCGCCGAGGTGCCCGCCAGTTGCCCTCTCGGATTGTGTCCAAGCCTAAACCAGCTCCGACGTGAGAAAGCTGAACTTCATCATTCCTCTTCGCAGTGACCGCGTCCTTCTTCTCCCCTATATGGGCGCAGAATGGCACGACGCCGGCAAAAGTCCAGGAGCTCGAGCTTATGAGAGAGGTGAGATTTTTGAGGTCTATTTGTGTGTTCAAAAGCTTAACTGTACTCGGGATGTAGGTACATGAGGCGGAGGTGCGCGTCAGGCTTGCCGCATCGGCCTCGATTGATCGACTACAGGCAAAGAGCCTCCTCGAGGAAGCTCAGTTCGAGTTGCGAGAGCAGCGCCAATTGGAGAGCCATCTTCACAAAGGTCTTGCCGTCAAGGCCGTGAGTTGAGCGGCATCTCCAGACCTTGGACCTTCCACTGACCCGTCTCGTTCCCGTGCAGGCCATCGCGGGAGTCGTTTGGATCTCCATCCTGGTCATTTCGGTCTGGTTCATGGCCTCCTACGTCTGGGGAGGAGACTATGATTTCTCCGAGCACGCATGCGAGATCACCGACGACGTACAGAGCTCATTGGCGAGCATGAAGTACTTTTGTGAGTGGCCCCAGCTCGATCTCGGCGCTCAATTTTAGCGGTTCGCTAAGTGTCTCTTCGCAGCTTGGGTCTCTCTCGTCCTCGGTTTCATCCTCGTTCTTGCTCAAACTCTCTCACCCATCCTTTTGAAGAAGGGAGGGGCGGAGCTTTACCTCGACATGTCAGTTTTTGGCCCTCTTCGCCGAGCTCTTCGCCGAGCTCTTTCCCGCGTATCGCTGCGTGACTGACCCTTCCCACGCTCGTTCAATTACCAACAGGATTCACCCTCACTTCAAGAAGGTGGGAAAGGCGCTCAATGGCAAGGCCGAACGAGCGGAGGCCGCTCACAAAGCCGCCGAGAAGGCTGAAAAGAAACGGCAGAACTCGGTCGGCAAGGAGGAGCAGGCGCGGCAGGCGTTTGTCCGCGATTCCGAGGGTGTACAGCGCTGGGCTACTGCCATCATGTTCGTGCTGTGGGCCGGCGGTGTCCTCGTCATTTGGCTCGTCGCCTCATCGCGCTTCCTTCTCCAAGGCGACGCGATCCCTGGACCTTTGGACAGGTGAGTTATGCGGCTACAGATCCCTAATCGAAGTCTTCGCTCATCTTGCCCGCTCTTGCCCGTTCTTTGCAATTCCTCGTCCTCTCCTTCTAATCAGACCGCTCCGCTCGTGATTTTGGTTCCCAACGCCGTCGCCCTCGTAACCTCCTGGCGCGCCCGAAACGACACTCAGATCTCTCTCGCAAACCTCAAGCGAGCTCGGGAAGCTCAAGTGCAGCAGGCGTAGATGGGCATGGCAGGAGGCAGGCGGCGGAGAGAGCGTCGGATGGTAATTTTGGAGTCAGAGATTATGAGAGAATAGCACGGGATCACAAAGGTCATTAGAAGTCAACTCTGTTTCTGGACGGTCTCGCGGACGAACCTCAACGCGAGCGAGCGAGCAGACGAAGAGCCGAGACTTCGCCGAGCACCTCATCGGACGAAGCTCGAGACGGAGTACTGCACATCGCTCAATACAGCTCTACAGCTTCGAAGAGACCTTGGAGAGTTTCCTGCCTCGCTCGAGGATAGGTTTGATGCTCTCGTTGTACCTGAGAAGGAGGCTCCTCAGCGAAAGAGACGGCCGAAAGCAAAGTCAAAGGGCTCTCACATCTGCTTCCTTGCCTCAGAATCTCCCACGTTTGCATTCAAATCAGCCTTGGCACGCTTGAGCATCGTTTCGTAAGGCTCGCCGTCGTATCGGCCGACCTGCAGTCGAGAAGAGTCAGCTCGGCGGGCGTAAATCGCCTCGTTCGCTGCGAAGACTTACCGCACTGTCCAACTCCCAGTCGCTGAACCCAAAAGCATCCACCAGCCCGACCATCTCGGGTAGCAGCTGCTTGGCGAGGGAGTTGAGCTGCTCTCGGAGGGCTTCGATAGCGCCGACCGAAGCAGGCGAGGAAGGATCAAGGGAGGGAGGTGAGGGAGCAAGGATGCCGTACTCGAGGAGGGAAGGAAGAGCCGCCTCGAGCGTGTGGAGAATGTACTGCAGGGACGAATGGTCGAGTCGCAAAATTGAAATCAGCCTCGACAAGATCGAAAGAGAGAGAGAGGGAGAAGACAGCCTCCACGACGTACAAAGTTGACCAGAGTCTTCAAAACCTCTTTCTCCTTCTTCCCCGCTCCTTTGTTCAGCAAACCGTTTTGACCCTCAACGGCTTCCAACATCCTTCTCACCAAGAACGCCTCGGTGACGCCTTTGCTAACCTCGACGCATTCATGGCTCAGCTCGCTCCACTTCTTTCCACTTTGAACCAGCTTGGCGAGTCGAGCGACTCCGAACGAGGCGCGGAGAGAGATTAATTGGAGCTGGAGAGCGGGGGAGAGGAAGGGGGAAGGGGCCGAGACGGCGAGGGGTAGGGAAGGGAGGGGGTGGAGGGAGCTGAGGTAGGCGGAAGAGGGGGAGAGTGCGGTCTTGGGCGAAGAAAAGAAGGCACAAAGAGACTTGAGGGCCGAGCGGGCGACTTGGAGGTGCAAAATGCTGTCAACGAAAGCGCGAAGGGTCAGCCTTCTCCTTCGAATGGCTCCAGACCTCGACTGACTAGTTGTCGCCCTCATAGGTCACCGATGGCAGCTCATTAACAAAGATCCTGCCGACTCCGCTGGCATCCAGGAAGCCGTGACCTCCCATAGCTCGGCGAACGTTCTCGACTCCATCAACGACGCCCGCCGAGACGTAGGTCTTGAGGCCTGACGAGACGGCGTGAGTCTCTGCAAGGAGCGAGGCATCTCCGGTAGCCAGCTGCGAGGCCATCGAGTGGTAGAGGTGGGCCTGAAGACACGAGTCGTCAGCACCGAGCTCGAGCGGGTTCCCTCGCCCTCGCTGGACTAACCATATCCTTGCCGGCGGTAATGAAGACGTAGGACCTAGCGATCTGAGGTAGTACTCGCATGTAGACGCCGGGATAGGTGATCACCTGACGCTCGACGCCATAGCCTGGCTCGCCCTTCTTGAGCTCGGGGTTGGCGAATTGACGGCGGGAGTGGAGGTAGCGGGTCGAGATGGTGACGGCTGGTGGAGTTGGCAAAGAGAAAAGAGGTCAGCTTCCTCTCCTTCCCCTCCCCAATCGACGACTCGGGAGCTTCTCCAAGCGCACCCTCGCGACCGACGTCGAAAGGAGAACTCACCTTTCGCCAATCTCCACGCCAAGCTCCCGATCATCTGAGCACGGATGAAGATCATGCCTCCGTATGCGAGCTTGTCGTGCGGTGGCTTGCTGTAGACGCCCTCGGCGCTGACGTTGGCGAAACGAGCGAGCATTTGCGAGCGAGGAATTCGAACCGAGGAGAAGCGGGCCCCTGTAGCAAAAAGGATGGGGAGGTCAGCTCAAGTTCACACCAATATGCTAGATGAGTCGGCGAGGCCCTTCTAAGATGAGGGAGGGCGTGCCAAGTGCCGAAGAAAGGCAGCGCCGAGAGCGAATTGCGCACTCACAGCCGTTATCGACAGCAGCCATCGCCCCATGCACTTTGGGACCAATCTCACCGGCCTCGGTACCTGGCATGAGCGAATGATCTTCGAGCGAGCGAACTGGCGGGCGCAGCGTCAGCAAGCGAGTGAGGCTGGGATCGTCAACTCGGAGCTCACGCTGCACTAAGAAGAGATGCGGACCCATATCCTTGCCCTTGAGGATCAATCGAGCTTGCACCACTCCGTGCGTGGCCATGATCCCGAGGCCGCCGATCCACCTGTAACAGAATCAAAGCGGATCAACGCCGAGCTCTCTGGTGAACCCGAGAGAGAGACTCACCACTTCGTGCTTGAGACGGTGGGAGAGTTGAGCACGAACTCCTGGGTCGAGGGATCGTAGGTCGAAGTGGTCTCAAGCTCTGCGAAACGTCAAAGAGAGTCAAATGGGGGCTCGGAAGCTCGAAGCGTCGTCGCCGAGGAGCGCAGCTCACGCTGTACGTTCGATCCGTGTCCGAGCTCGGTTTGCATGTAGCAGCCTAGGATCTGTGAAAGTCACAGTGGATCAGCTCGAGCTCCAAGAAGCGAGCGAAGGGACGAACCTCGTGGTTCATGCACTTGGGCAACCAAATCGCTTGCTGTTCGTCCGAGCATTGGGCGGCGATGACGGGTTGAAAGGCTGTAGATTAGAGCGTGTCAGCAAAAAGCTGCAGAGAAGGAGAAAGAGCAAGCCCACCAACTTCGTGGAGGTTCAAGCCGAGCGGTTCGTCGGCGGAGGAGAGGGCTTCGAGGTACTGCATGTGTTAGGTGCAGGGTCAGCTCGAACCACAGGAACAGTAAAGAGCTCGAGAGACTCTCACCTCCGAATAACCCCACCCCTTCTCATCACACAACTCCATCAGCCGTCGACTAATCCTCAACCCCGCTGCCATCCTCTCCGCCCTCGACATATAGGGCCTGTTGAAACCTACCTCAGCACCAACTAGCTTCTTCCAAGCTACTGAGACAACTCACCTCTTCCCTTTATCGAACACCCTCTCCGACTCGAGAACCTCCACAACCCGCTTTCGCATCTCTCCGTCCCTGCTCCCCGCGTTCAAAAGCTTGTTGAGCGCATTGGGGTCGAAAGAGACGGTCTTCCTAGCATTTTGAAGGTCCGTGGTTGATTGAGAAGGCATCGAAGCCGTGTGTTGTGGGAAGAGCGAGAGGAAGGCAGTCGGCAAGGTGGAAACACCGGCGAGAAGTGGTGGGTGTGGGGAGAGCTTGAGCTCTGACAGCGAAGGCTCGCGATGGCCTTGGTTTTGCGTAAGAGGAGTATTGTCAAGCGTTCACCTCGCTCAAGCGTTCACCTCGCTCAAGCGTTCACCTCGCGCGAAGCAGCAGCGAAAGACCGAACCCCCCTCTGAGCCTTCGCCGGAGTCCTCTCCATCTGCTTCTAGATACAACAAGCTCTCTGCGAGTTACACGCTACACGCTCTACTCTCTATCCCACGCCACTCAAATCTCAATCATCCATCTCCTCGTCCTCACCCTCGGGTTTAGAACCAGCGATCCCGGGGAAGAGGTTAGCGAGTCCCTTGGAAGGAGCGGCGAGGGATTGAGCCCAGGTGTGTACGGCCTGTCAATGAAGCGAGCAGGGGAGAGAGAAGAAAGATGAGTGATGAGGAGGAGGACGAGGAGGGGGACGGGGAGAAAAAAGGTCAGCATCTCGGCGCCCCTCCTCTCGCATGCCAAGCAGACTCACCTCCTCCATAGCACCTTGAACAACCCTACTCCCCTCAACTCCCCACCTCAACATCTCCTCAAACCTCCCGACCCCGACCCTCGTCTCCAAATTGACCAACGTAATCTTCCCACTCCTCGGCAAGACCGCGACCGTAACATTCGGCAAACTCTGCTCCTCCTGTTGGCACAAGTCCAGGAGCGTGGTACTCCCACTACCGATCGTACCGTCCTCTTTGTTGGAGTGAGGTACGGAAGGGGTGGAGAGTGTGAAGGGTGGGATTTGAGGTGCCGCGGAGGGGGAGATGGAGGGGTAGGAGGCGAGGGAGAGGGAACAGACGTAGTCGGTGAGGGGGAGGCCAGCGGAGATGAGAGCGAGAGTCGTGGCGTTGATGGCGGCTTGGAGGAGGGCTGGTTCGAAGGGTGATCACCTTGGGGACCTGATGCGGATATGGG
>MWVB01000020.1:219072-241838 GCA_003054985.1 Leucosporidium scottii
GGCGGATCAGCGACCCCCTCGCGGAGATTGAGCGAGCGAGGAGAGGAAGACAAACGTACAGCCGTCAACTTCGAGGATCTGGAGATAGATGTCGATGGAACTCCGAGGGTAGAGGTGCAGGAGGAGGACCGGCTCAAAGGTGGCCTTCAGGGAGGCGGCGAGCTCGATGGTGCGCCTGAGAGGGAAGGGGAAGGAGAAGGTGGTCAGCACTCAGTGTCTCGGTCGGGGATGGCTCGTGCTAGCCATGGACGCGGGACGCAACAATGAGGGCGAGGCTGACGGATACAGCGACGACGAGCTGCAGCCTCGGCAGCTCGCCAAGCGGCCGTAGTCGAGCGTCGTCAGCTCCTCGAGTAGTCTCGCTACACGGCGGTGAGCCACACCCACCCGTCAAGAGAAACCACTTTGAGCAGCAGCGATCGATGCTGCCATTCAGCCGCGGACTTCTGGCTCGTGAACGAGCCCACCCGTCGGCGAGCATCTCCATGACGGACCCACTGGGTCGACGAGCCCTCTGGGTGAGTTGTGGCAGCCCCCGCGATCGAGATACGGCTATTCGAGCCTCACCACCCGCGAGCTGCGAGTGACAAGCCTCAACAAGCCTTCGATCCGGCGCCGCTACGACCTGCTCGCGCAACGACCGACGAACTTTGGCTGCTGTCAAGCTTCAGAGAGAGAAGTATGCCCATCCCACGGCAAGCTGAGCGCGCCACAAGACCGAGCAAGCTCCCTGCGAGCGACTATGCTATGGCGAGCAACCACCACGAACAGAAACCGAGCTTTCCATCTTGCTCAGATGCCTGTTGTACTCGGCGGCCAGGCGGTGAGCGAGCTCAGAAATGCACTGAATGGAAAGCTGCGTGCTCTTCATCCACCTGCAGTAACGCGTCTGCCTGGCCTGGCCTGCCGAGTCGACGTCGAGTCGAGCCGAGTTCAGTCGGCTCGCGGCCTTGAGCAGGCGAAAATCCCACGAGGTCGCACAAGCATCGAAATCAGGTCGCCGATGAAAGAACACAGCCAGCTACTCATCCACTCGAGCGAGCGGACGAGCAAAGCCAGCCGAGTGAGCCAAGCAGGCGAACCCGAGCGCGACGGTGTGCTCGACTTCTGAGGGTTTGCAGCCCGTGGAGCCGAGTCTCAAGGCTGAATCCACATGCAGCCATCAAGGA
Source organism: Leucosporidium scottii (assembly GCA_003054985.1). Classification (NCBI taxonomy): domain Eukaryota; kingdom Fungi; phylum Basidiomycota; class Microbotryomycetes; order Leucosporidiales; family Leucosporidiaceae; genus Leucosporidium; species Leucosporidium scottii. The sequence goes on from MWVB01000020.1 coordinate 220,242, forward strand.
GCGCCCCACCGCGCTCCCTGACAGTCGACCATGGCCCTCCTCGCAAGCTCGGCGCTCGTGGCCGCCCCCGCGCTGGGAGAGGAAAGGCTGGGAAGAAAAAGGAAGAGCAACGCGAGATGTGGAAGCGCATGACTGCAGAATACACGATCGTACTCCTCAACGCAACGAGCTTCCCCGTGTCTCCTCAGCTCCTTGATCACCCTCCGCCAACACCTTCTCGCCGAAAGGCTCGAGCTCCTCCTCCTCCTTTTCCAGCCACCCTCTGCTCTTTGCGTGGAAGTAGACATCAAGGACCACCACCCATATACACTGCAATGACGGATCATCCTCGCCCTTCCAGTGCAAGTGGGGTGCGTCTCGAAGCCTTGCCGACAAGCGAAGGGCGACGAGGAGGCAGCAGAAACGAACAGCGCTGTACGTTGCTCGCTCTCCGGTATCGGGATTCGAGTAACCCCTCGACCACAGCTTGTTTTGACCGTGCACACTCGATGTATAGACAAGGCGAGCGACGGAGGAGTCAGTCCAGCCTCCAGGCTAGGCTGCGAGCCTCGGCTTCGGCAGCTGCTTAACCGTTGCGCAAGATCTCAACGACTTACAACAAGCTAGCACGACAGACCTAGAGGTGCGATACACTCCACAGCCACATCGTGCGAGCCTTTGATCTTGCAGTCCTTGCGCCGCGCCGAAAACTATTAGCGAGGGAGAGAGAGGAAAGGGCAAGTCGAACAGTCCACGCAGAGCGCAGCGCAGGGCGCACCACAACACTAGCACAGCACGCTTCCGTCGGCCTCCCCTTTCTCCTTGCTCCCGCGCCGCCCATGTCGCTGATGAAGCAGCGCCGAGAGGGCGACGACTTTGGGCGAACAAGCCCGAGGACCTCATGGACAGAGTCGAGTGCAGGGCCCTAAGCACGCGCCAAACGTGCAACATGCAGCGAGCCATTTGGGCCTCATGGTCTGCCTGCCCTGCTGAGCGAGCGAACCGAGCGGCGCTTGAAGCTCGACCGACATCGAGGAGGGGCACGGTTCGTTCAGATCACTGACCCCACGCCAGAGTTGCTGAGTACCTCCAGCGTAGTGCCAATGTGATCGTCTGCTGCCCCCCTCGAATCAGCTGCCGCGAGCGAGCGAAGGGGGTCGAGGAGTCGACCTGGCTCGGCGTTGCCTACCGCGTGATGAAGCGAGCCTGGGAGCGACAGAGAAGCACCAAGAGTAGTAACCGAGCAAGTCGAGGCAACGTGCGCCAACGTGCTACAGCAAGCCCTGTGGTCGTCTGGTCGCTCGCCGAGCGTTGCGAGAGAGTGAAGCCTCGTTTGGCTGGACAGAACGTGAGAAGCAGCAGCCAATCCACAAGAGTTCTGTACTCCTACAGATCTTCTGCATTCCGTCGTTGCCTCTGCCTCTGTAGCACTCCATCCCATCCCAGCCCAAGCTCCCACAACCCGCGCACTCGCATCTCAAACTCACCTATCTTTGCCCCCCTTTTTAACTCCTCCAGCGGTACCCTGCGCGCTCCTCTCTGTCCAACCAGCGACTCCAACTTCCACATTGACCACGGCTTTATCGCCCGCTTTAGCTCCTCCTCCTCCTTGCTGCCCTCCACTAAAGGCTCCAGTCCTACTCTGTTCCCTAGGACCCAATACGCTACTGGAAACTCGAGTTAATCCGTGTGAAACGAGAGCGTAACCGTCTGCTCCTGCTAGGGGAGTTGAAGAGGAGGAAGAGGAGGAGGAAGAAGGGGGAGAAGGGAGGATTTGGAAAGAGAGGGATCGTAATTCCAGAGGGAGGCGAGAGTCGAGGCGCAGGTGAGAAGGGGTTAATAATGGTGCTCGTGAGGACATTGTCGTTGGGTGGGAAAGTTGTAGGACGGTAGACGAGGAGAGGGTGGTAGCCCGTTCAAGTTCAACGTTCAACCCGCCGCGCCCTTTTCTCGCGCCCAAGTCCAAGTCCTCATCCTGACACGGAACGGCCAAATCGCTTCTCTCTTTCCTGCTCGTCACTCTCTCGTTTGACTGGACTTGTAACAGAATGGCGACATTATCGCTCATTGCCCATCCTGGCCGTACGGCGGCTCCTCCCTTGGGACCTTTGGCTTACGCCTACTCACTTCCCACGCCGGATCAAGTTCAACTCGCCTTCGTTCACTCGCTCCCCGAGGGGGCTGGAGCTGCCATGTTGGACATTGAGGGGTACGCTATCATCTTGATTCTTTCGCTTGGTTTAACTGGCTACAGCCAAACGAGGGAAAGATGCCCGCCCGTCCTCCCCTTGACTCTTTACTGACGCTTTCTTTACTTTCCCCCTCTCGTCCTCGCTCCACCCCGTTCAATGGTACAACAGCAAGCAAACTCTCGGCGCTACGGAATCGCTCCAAGCTCTCGCCAACGCGTTCGCCCCCGAGGGAGCTTACGGTTCGAGCCAAAACCAATCGGCTCAGGTGCGTGCCCCATTTCCAACTTGCTCCCTATTACCTCACTTCGGCGCTCGGCGCTCGCTCTTCTATGAAGAATCATCTTCTCACACCCATTTCACTCCACTACAGATCACCTCAATCCTCCTCCAACTCCCTCCTCACCCACCTTCCCTCCCCTCCTCCCTCCCCCTCCTCTCAACCCTCGAACAACGCCTAACTCTCCGCACCTACCTCCTCTCCCCCTCTTCGACCCCCTCAATCGCCGACTACGCCCTCTGGTCCTGGCTCAAAACCAACCCCATCGCGCAATCCCAACTCCCCAAACTCCCTCACACCTCGCGTTGGTTCACTCATATGACCCTGCGTGCCGAGTGCGCCAAGGCCATCGAAACGATGAATGTGCAGAGCAAGATCAAGGCGCCCAAGCAGACTGCTGCGGCCAAGATTGCTGCTGGGGAGGCTCCCTCGGCGAACGCTACGTTTGAGCTTGGGTTGCCTAATGCTGTCAAGGGGCATGTGGTGACGAGGTTGCCGCCTGAGCCGAGTGGGTACCTTCATATTGGGCATGCCAAGGCGGCCATTTTGAATCAGTACTTTGCGAGGATGTATGAGGGAAGGTTCTTGATTCGGTTTGATGATACTAATCCTTCCAAGGAGAAGGTGAGTCGTCTTTCCTCACTTCTTCTGCCTTCTTCTTCTTCGCCCGCTGACTCCCTCCCTCCCTCACTCACTCGTATTCTGTGGCTTGACAGGCCGAGTTTGAAACGTCCATCATCGAGGATTTGGCCCTCCTCGGCGTCAAAGCCGATGCCACCTCCTACACCTCGGACTACTTTGATCAACTCCACATCTTTTGCGTGCAACTCATCAAGCAAGGAGACGCCTACGCCGACGATACCGAGCAAGAATTGGTGCGTTTCTTCGCTCTCTCCTTCTCCCTCCCTTTCTTCCCCGCTAACGACCTCGCCCCCCCACCAGATGCGTTCCCAACGCATGGAAGGTCTCCCCTCCTCCCGCCGGGACTCTACGATCGAGGACAACCTCACCCGTTTCGCCGAGATGGCCACCGGTTCCGACGAGGGCAAACGCTGGTGCATTCGCGCGAAAATCTCGGTCGACGACCCGAATAAGGCCTTGAGGGATCCTGTCGTGTTTAGGTGTAATGCTTTGCCTCATCATCGGACTGGGTGGGTCGGCCGTCTCTCTCTTTCTCTCGTGCTTGGGCTTGGGCTCGGGCTCGGCGGCGCGGCTGACCTTCTTCCTCCTTTCCTCCTCACGTACCACAAACCCCTAAAAAAAACAGCACCACCTACAAGATGTACCCCACCTACGACTTTTGCTGCCCCATTGTCGACTCGATCGAGGGAGTGACTCACGCCCTCAGGACCAACGAGTATAGGGATCGTAACCCTCAATACCAATGGATGTTGACCAAGTTGGGCTTGAGGACGGTGGAGGTGTGGGATTTCGGGTGAGTTTTTCTGCTTCTCTCCCTTCTTTTCCTCGAGAGAGAGAGGGAGAGCTGACGAGAGGGTGATGCTCCGTAGACGCCTCGGGTTCGTTCATACCCTCCTCTCCAAGCGCAAGCTCAAGTGGTTCGTGGAGGAAGGTCATGTAACGGGATGGGACGATCCTAGGTTCGCGACCGTTCGAGGTGGGTCTCTTTCGCCCTTCTCTTTTTCCCTTCTTTCCTCGACTCTCGGCCCTCAACGTCGCCGCCGACGCCGACGCCCAAGTCCGACCCCTCCCCACCGCAGAAACGCATCGCTAACCCTTCTCCCTCTCCCCCTCCCTCCCTCCCTCTCCTCCCCACTCGCTCGCTCGCTCGCTCCCAGGCATCCGTCGCCGAGGCATGACCATCGAAGCCTTGACGCAATTCATGCTCCTCCAAGGTCCTTCCCAAGCCTTCACCAACCTCGAATGGGACATCATTTGGAACATCAATAAGAAGGTCATTGATCCGGTGGCGCCGAGGCATGTTGCTTTGCAGAAGGAGGGGCTGTGAGTTTTCTCTCTCTCTTTCGGGGTAGGAGGCGAGGGCGAGGTGGAGAAGAAGAAGGCTAACGAGGATGCTCATTGAACAGCGTCAAGGTCCTCATCTCTGGCGAGGGAACGCCTTCCAACCCCGAGGGACGCGAGATGCCCAAGCACAAGAAGAACCCCGAGGTGGGAGTCAAGACTACCTACTTCTCGGACGTCATCTACGTTGAGCAGGAGGATGCCAAGAGCTTTGCTCAGGATGAGGAGGTGGGGTCTTTCCCTCGCTGCGAGCGCCGAGGAGAACGGGAAAGAAGCTGACCTCGAGCCATCTTCTTTGAAACCAAAAAAACAGATCACTCTCATGGATTGGGGCAACGCCTTTGTTCGTTCCATTTCGACTTCCTCCTCGGCCGAGGAGGGCATCATCACCGAGCTGGCCATGACGCTCAACCTCGACGGCGACTTCAAGAAGACCAAGAAGAAGGTCACTTGGCTCTCCTCCTCCTCCTCTTCGACCCCTCTCATCCCCGTCACCCTCCTCGATTATGACTACCTCATCACCAAGAAGAAGCTCGAAGAGGACGACGACGTCCAAAACTTCCTCACCCCTCAAACCGAGTTCCGCGTCGAGGCCGTCGCCGATCTCAACGTTGCCAACCTCAAGAAGGGCGACATCATTCAGTTTGAGAGGAAGGGTTACTACATTGTCGACAAGGCTTTCGATCCCTCCTCGTCGACTTCTTCCGCTCCAGCCGAATTGATCCTCATCCCCGATGGCAAGGCTTCCTCCATCGTCTCCAAGTATGTCGCCGCTCAAGAAGCGGCTGCTAAAGCTTCGGGAGCGACCAAGGCGGCGACTGCTGCCCCGGCCAAGGCGCCGAGTAAGAAGGCGCAGGCTAAGGCTGCGAAAGCGGCTGCTGCTGCCGGAGGAGGAGGAGGAGGAGGAGCCGCCACCACCGCTACCACCACCGCCACGCCCAAGATCCCCGAGCCGGCTCCTACCGAGTCGGTGACTACTACTCTTCTTTCGGACGTCAAGAGGGGTTACGAGATCCCTATCAACACCAAGATGTTCCGCGTGCCTTCGGTTTGTGAGTCCTCCTTTTCCACCTTTCTCCTTTACTCGTCTCGCCGAGGTTGCCGAGCTGATTCTCTCTCTTCTCGGTCTCGATTCTTCTCGGCGAACAGATGGCGAGGAGGGAGTGGACGCGCCTGCTAAGACGGAGATGTTCAAGGTTAAGCCTGTTTACCAGATTTAGACTACAACATAGCCCCTTTCCCCCCTCTACTACTGCAAAAGACGACGTGCAAGCAAAGCATGATTGGTGTCCGAAAGCGTCTGAGAGCAGGCGAGCGAGCCGAGATTCTCTTCGCCAGCGGAGAAGGGTGGTTTCTGCGCAAGACCCAAACGTGCGATGAGGTCTGGAAGAAGCCGAGATGGAGAGTTTTGAGGCCGTATGAGCTCATCTACCTCGACCATCGCCGAAGCTCGGCTCAGCTAGCGACTCGAGCAGCCCGAGCTCAAAGCTTTTCTCTCGCTCGCTTCGGCGCCGACGAGGCCTAAGATCGTTCGACTTGAACCCCCTCCGCATTTTCATACATACCGGCCTCCAGCCGCGCACATCGCAGGCGTGTAAGACAGTTTCAACCATTTTCACCAGGCCTCGATTGCCGGCGAAAGTTGAAGGGTTGTGGGGAGAAGGGTGATGGCCTTTCGCTCAACTACTCTCTCTCTCTCTCCTTCCTACTTCTCACTTGCTTGACTTCTCGCTTCCTCACCTTCGCCCGACTCCTCAAACCGCACAACCATGCAGCTCACTCTCGCTTCGCTTCTCTCCCTCGTGGCCCTCGCCTCTGCTACCGCTACCGTCTCTCCTCTCGTCTGCCCCACTGGAACCAGTGCGTTATCTTTACATTTTCCCACCTGAACCACTCATTAATCATCACTTCCTCCCCCTCTCCCACTTCTGCTCGGCGATCACCTCTCCCCTCTCCTTCTCGCAGCCAAGGGCACGCAGGTCAACACCCACGTCTTCAACGCCACCGTTTCGGACATCAAGGACATCATTGGACAATTCCAAGTCTCTGACTGGCAAGGATTGACCCAAATTGCTCAGAGCGGACCCGTTCGTTTTTTCTCTCTTTCACCTCCCTTTGCTTCGACCTCCGCTGATCTCGCTCTCTCTTGCTATGGATGCTTCACTTTGTCACACTAGGACAACACCCGTGGCTCCACTCGCTCCGTCTCTTACGGCCCTTTCGTCCTCGTCGAGGAGCTCCTCGCTTTCAAGTCGTCGACTCAGCACCAGACTCAGGACTTCTTCCTCAACAATGGTCCTATTGCCGTTTCTCCTGATTACAGCATCACCACCTACCAGGTGAGTTTCTGGTTGAGGCTCTGCAAACGGCGCAGGGTGAAGGAACAGAGCGCCGAGGGTTCGCCGAAGGGGTTCAGGCTGGCCGATGGAGGGTTGGGACCAGCTTTCCGAAACCCCTCGGCCCTCCTACGATGCTGTTCATTCCTTCTCAGCCCTCTAACCCCCTATTGACACTCCTCCCTCTCCCAAACCTACAGGAGCACCTCGCTCTCTCAGTCGTCACCGCCAACAAGACGGCCCCCAAGTCCGAGATTGACTGGACCGTCGACTACTGCTTCACTGGAGATGCTAGCAACTCGGCCAACGTCGCTGCTCTCTTTGATGGTGCTCACTCGGGAGCTTTCGCCAACATTGAGGCCATCCTCGCCGAGAACTAGGGAGAGGGTTCATCAGGAGGAGGAGAACGGTCCGGATTGGATCAAAAGAAGCTACAGCTTAGACTTGGCAATGTATATAGAAAGGACTTGTTGCTCGAGGCAAGGACAAGGGAGCTCGCGAAAGCTCGGCGGTCGAGCAGGGTTCGGCGAAGCTCTTGATGGTGCCGCGACGCTGGGTTACGGCCACTCCTAGTATTGATAGCACATCAAGCCTTCCTTCTCAAAACCCTCCTATACGCTCCCACACTTGTTCCACAGCATCCACCGGGGCATCGGCTTCTCCAACCACATGACCCCTCGCCTGCTCACCTTCAAGGAAATCGAGGCGCTGCTGGAGGATCGCATGGTGATAGAAGCTCGATGAAATACTAGGTCGAGCGTCGGTGTCGTGAGATGGAAGATCTCGACGAGAGGCTGAGGACGAGGAGAAAGAGGGAAAGGCGGCTGCTCGTTCGCAGGCGCTTGGAAGCTTCGACGGCGACTGCGCTGAACTTTCGGAGACCATCGCTTCCTCGCACGGTGCAAGAGAGGAAAGAACTTCATATCGGCAAGCTTCAACAGCATCAAAGCTCTCCGTCCAGACCCTCAGCAGTTCCCTCCCCACCGCCCTCCGAGCTCGCCTGTCTGTAGGTTCCCCACTTCTGCCGGCCACCCTCTCTCCATCCACTGCGCGTCCGATGACTCGACACTCCATAATTTGACCTCACCTCAGGTGCACGGCTCGCACAAGCTCCACAGCATCCAGCGAGGCTCGGCTTCGGCGAAGAGCTTCGGCGCTTCCTTCTTGACCTCGGCTCTCTTCTTGATCGCGCTCTTGTCATCGGCTTTGTCCCGCTCGGTGTTGGTCGGAGGAGGTGTGGGATCGCTAAGAGAGAGTTGAGGATCGTTGGGAGCGAGAGCCAGGTCTTGTGTGCGGTCGCGAGCCTTGAGGCGGTAGCTGGAAACGAGTCGGCGGAAGCGGCGGTGGGCGTCGGCGGGGACGAGGAGGGAGTGGGGAGAGAAATTGAGTACCGCAGATCCGGCCCCGTAGTCGTGGCTGCACTCGCTTCTAGCTGATGGATAGCGATTGAGCGAGTTGGATCGCAGGGGAAGGGAGATCGCCGAGAGGCTGTCGAAATCGAAGAAAAAGCACTCGGGGTCCTCGTGCCAAATCTCGGTTGAAGGCATCTGAAGTCCATGGTAGGCGAGAAGGGCTCGAATGTCCTGTAACAAGGAGAATGAGCGGAGCGCCGAGACGAGGCCTAGCGTCGACTGACCTTGATTTGCTCAGACGTGCGTGCATGCAGAAAACCCGAATCCGCCGCAGCTTCTAAGCAGACCCCCGTTATACAGTTGGGGTATCCCCAGCTCGTCCAGCGAGGCTTGACTTGCCCTTCCAGACGCTCCACCTCGCAGTTGGGACAGTCACAGCTGTTTCCCCCCTGCTGGCAGTCCTCGCATCGAAGGTCATCCAACACGTCGAGTTCCGCCCTCCTGACTTCGATGCCGAGCAGCTGATTCTTGACCATCTCCCACACCTCCTCGGGCAGGTCCCTCGCCGTCGTCTTCTTGTCCTGGCCCTCGATCTCGAGCTTTCCACGACGGCGGCGGCCGACGATGAGGTCGATGGCGAGGATGGTAGGTCGAGTAGCCCTGTGCGCTATGGCGGCAAAGTTGAGCGAGGCGGTGGTGACCCACAGGCCGTAGAAGAGCGTGGCGTTGCTGAAGCACATCGAGGGCGAGCGCGAGCGCGAGTCGAGGGCGGTGGATGAGCTTGTGTGTCAAGTGCTGTAGGTGTAGATGCTGCTCTGAGGTCCTTCGAGGTGTCAAGAAGCGGCGAGAGACGAGACGAGCAAGATCTGGCAGGAAGACAAGGAGCTCGGACGAGGTTCGACCGTCTCTTCGAGAGCCTCACTGCGGATCCCTTGACCCAGTTCGAAAGGGAGAGTCTGCTGTAGGTTGAACCGTTACTTATGATTACAGTCCCTCACCTCTTGCCTGGACTGCAGCTGCGACCGACCCTCATTCCTCCTCTCTCGCAAAGCTGTTTGAGAGGTCGCCGACCGGTAGCTTGATGGGGATGCCGCCTGCGTCAAACAAAAGTCCCACGAGCAAGTACCAGCCTGGTTTTTGACGCGACGAAAAAAGAGGCAAGGAGAGCGAGATCAGCGACGAACTCTGCGCCAGACATCGCCGAGCAGCTTCGTGAAACGTACCGAGAGCCACCACGACGAAGGCGACGCCTCCTGCTGACTTGGTCAAAGTCACATTGTCCTCGTAGCCGTAAGCGAGGCGAAGATCTGCAGGACAAAGGCGGCTTCAGCGCGGCGCATTCGGCAAGCATCGCCGAAAAGAGCTCACACAATGCCCCGAGTAAGATGAAGACTATCTCGAGCACTCCAAAGAGAGCTACGAAAACGATGTTGCTGTTTGAAGAATGTCAGCACGACTCAAGAGCAAGGGAAAGGCTCGGGCGAGCTCACGTTCGTAGCGCCGAGATGCCGTAGACTGCCAAACAGGATAACAGGTCAGCGCTGTCTCGTCACGGGAAGCTGCACTGAGACATACAGAGTACCAAGACCGTCCAGGGTAGGAGATACATCGCCATGCTACCGTTGAGTTCTCTGGCGGAGCTGCTCGGCGAAAGAGAGGGTCGGCTTCGAAGTCCCATGCATCCGACGGCTGGACTCACACAGAGTCCGCGATCCCTTGAGTCGGCTGTAGAATAAATCCGAAGGCTGCCCAAAAGCCTCCGAACGAGGTGAAGACGGTCGCTGGGAATGTGCTCCGAGGGGGAGAGGTTGGCCAGCGCCGAAGCGGGCAGAGGAAGGAGACGGCTCACTTTCCCAATACCCACTCCATCAACCCACTCACAATCAGCCCAAACCCTCCGACAAAGTACGCTGCACCTCTACAAGCTCGAGCTAGTCAGATTCAGCCCTTCAACTGCACGAGCGCCGAGCATCTCACACGGAGGACGCACCGACAGTTGACGATGAAGTGCTGGTCGCTCGAGGTGCGGCCAAGAAGGCTGATGAGAGAGCTCCTCAAAGTGGGTCGTCGGGTCGTGTTTGAAGCTCGTGTCATCGCTGCTGGTAGACATGTTGCCAGACAAAGGTGAAGAGAGAGAGAGAGAAGCAGAACAAGCGAGCAGACGGCAGATGGCTCGACGGATCAGGTGCCTACTTCGGCGCTCTTCGAACCCACTTCCCGTCCGTGAGAGGACTCGCCTCTTCGCCTGGATCGCGCGAAGCAAGGACGATCCCTATACGAGCGCCGGAGTAGTAGTCGGAGCTTGAGAGTCGTTCGAGCGTAGCGCGAGTCGAGGATCGAGCGAAGCTTCGCCTCCGTCCTCCCTCGCCCGAAAGGCAGGCGACTCCAAGTGCCGAGGGATACACGAGCCGCAATGGCCGTCGAGTTACACGAGGGACGCATAAGTGAGGTTATGTACATCCGAGAGAGTCTCCGCCGAGGAGATCGTGTGGATGAGCAAATGCGATCAAGCTGCTCGGGGCAGGGAGCGAGTCAGCTTACGCTCGCTCGCAGACGGCGGGAAGGAGCTCACCAATGCCCAGACGACTCTTGATATTACTGTAGACGCGCGAGTCAAAGCCAGTGGTGTCAAAAATCATGCTGTGAGGGCGAAGAGGTCAGCAAGCGCACTCGGCTTGCGAAGATCCCAACGTACACTCCAGCGAGTCCCTTCGACTTTGCGAACGCGGCTTTAGCGCCAGCGCTGGTAGCATCGTCGTAGATGATCATGTGACTGCAATGATTGAAGGCGAGAAGACGGATGAGCGCCGAGCGAGGGATCGTTTGACCCGCGAGGAGGAGCTCACCGAGTGCTGTACTTCCACAGGAAGGGCACTTGAGTGCACGAATCCCAGTAACGGACGTATCCGTTCAATCCACGGGTGCCAGTGGAGGAGAGAAGCTATGTACGCGAAAGATCGCCGAAGGGAGGAAAACGGTCAGCTTGGCGCTCCTCCTAACCCAGCCAGCAAAACGACCCACCCCCTCGCTGATAAGCTGCTTGTAAGTCCACTGTCCCGAGTAACCACCGCTGCCCGTGTTGCCGCAGACGTCGGTTCCGCCGGCGTTGGAGTCGCCGGGCGCGCCCTTGGGGGTCACTCCGGTCCAAGCTTGGTAGATCTTGCTCGAGTAGCCATCTACGCTGGTGGTGGCAAGGGTGGAGGACTTGGTGGTGAAGGAGATGCCGTAGGAGGGGATGCCGCTGGAGGTAAGAGAACGGCGAGAGGCGGAGAGCGAGGGAGGGTTGACGCAGGGAGAGAACAGGCAGGGACGTAACGAGGCGGTCAGCAAACGCTTCAAAACAAGAGAGAAAAGTTGGAGAGGGCTCACAGGAGGATCTTGCTGGCGGGAAAACCGCGCGAGGTCCACAGCTCGACGGCCTGAGTGACCGAGGTGTCGCTCGAGCAGGTGCGCAGGGGCGAGGTAGGGCCAGTCTTGTCCGACCATGGTCCACTGTCGAGTAGAAGAGAATGGAAGGGGAGAAAATAGGAAGAAGGGTCAGTTTCAAGTGTGAGAAAATGAGCGCCGAGCAGACTGGGGAGGAAAGACGAACGCGATATCGTACTGCAGGGAAAAAGCGAGGTCAGCTCAAAGTGAAGCAGAACAAATGATCTCGAACACGCACGGTCATCAAGTTGATGTAGTCCAAATACTTGGCGAAATCGGCGAACGACGAGAGAGGACTGCCGCTGATGCCGATGATTCCGTTGACCGACACGGCAGCGGTAATGAGGTTGGAGTCGCCGACCATGGTACGCAGAACCTTGAGGAAAGCGAGGTAGTTGGCAGCGTCCCATCCAGAAGGGTTGTTGCAGCCTGCGAAAGGGAAGGGTCAGTTCGAGAGAGCTGAGTGCGGAGAGGGAAGAAGACGAGCTTACCAATACCGGCCGAGTTGGGGTACTCCCAGTCAATATCTGTAGACGAGGAGGGGTGATGAGCTGGCTGGTCCTGCAGAAGGAAGATATCGAGGCTCGGCGAAGGGGACTGACCAACTCCGACGAAGCCGTACTTGTTCATGAACGCGCTGATCGAGCGAGCGAGCTGCGTGCGCTTGTTGGAAGTGTTGACCAATGTCGAGAAGTAGCGAGAGCCTGTCCATCCTCCCAGCGCAAAGACTGGCTTCTTGCCGGCCGATTTGGCCTTGCTAACGAAAGTCTGCATCTCCGAGACAGACTGGCCGCCTCCAAGCTCGAATCCTGTCGAGGTGGTAACGGTGACAAAGTAGTAGGCGATGGACATCTGGTCGTAGGGGACTTGAGCGGCCTGCAGAATGCCCAGAAGCAATCGAAAAGGGTGAGCTTCGACCGCAGTCTGGGGAGTTGAAGCATGGCAACAGGGTGAAGAATGTGCACTTACCGTCTGCGAGCTGTAGGCTGGCCAGTATTGTGCGCTGTTGCATGGCAAATAGTCAATACCCAGCAGTTGGAAGCCAGCGCGCCAAGGCGTTGCTGAGCGACGAGAGAGGGCGCGCACATGATGGGGCTGGCTGCAGACACGGCGCCCAAGTAAGACAGCAAGAGCAGCAACGCGCTGCTATTGAATAGCTGAACCTTCATGATGGACAGCCGTACGTTTGAACGAGCGACGAGCGGTGAGAAACGGCGAAACAAGAAGGTGATGGTTGGAAGCCAACCCTTTCGCCGCGTCGATTTGAATCAAGTTCAAACGAGGCAGGGTCCTGCCAGGTCGCTGGTGCTTGACTTGATGTAAGACGCTACGTGTAGGAGACTAGATACAGAGCAAAGTAGGCGAGCCGTAGCCCGTCGATTATCGCCGAGGCTGATGAAGTTCGAGAAGCTCGGCGCCGAAGAGGTGCTGGAGGCGATAGAGTGTAGTACAGCAGGTTCAGCGCACACGAGACGCTCTATTGAGTACTTCGGTAGTCTTGCACTCGACCGTCCGCCTCACTTGAGAGCAACACCCCTATCGACACTTCTCAGCCCTCCTCGCCAAGTCCAACTTCGCGATTCGGCTGCTCTTTCCCTTTTGACCACTCTTGCGCATCAAAAATGTTAGTTACGACTGCCTACACGACTAAACCACATCCGCTCGACCACCTCATCACCCTCCCGCCGCTCTCAGCCCTCCACGACGACTTGGGAGGGAGAAAATTGCGGCAGCGCTCAAGGAGGGCTACGATGCTGCAGAGGAGCAGGGAGAGCAGCAGGGGGGCGAGGACACGTCGAAGTGTATGGGGAGGGAATGATCCTGCTGGGAATCAGCGCAGGGAAGGCGTAGGGAAGGGCGAGGCGGGACTGGGCAGGCAGCAACGGGAGGGGGAACTGCTGCTAGTTCGCTACACCAAGCGGGCGGGGTGTGCACTCTATCGCAGAGGAACCTATGCTCGTTTGTTTGGAGTGGACTGCAGGGCTGGCGGTTGGTCGAAGGGTGCATACGCGCACTCCGGAGGGACAGCGCTGGAGCTGCAGCTTAATAACGCAGCCGAGCAGGTAGCTGACCCTCTCTACTACATTACAGGGCTTCCGGAAACATCGCCTCGCCCGACCTCATCTGGCTTTTGACCAAGAAGGGTACCTCCTTCACGCACAAGCGTATCGGAGCCCCCGTCTTCTCGGCTGAGAAGGGCAACCTCCGCGTGAGTGTACACCTTCATACGCTCACAATCGTCATACGAAACTTGCCTGGCCGCCTGTTCCCAACCCCGGCTGGCCCACTCCCACTGAGCTTCGGCTAACCCGCCTTCGCCGAACAGAACCTCCACTCCCAGAAGAACTCGGGTCTTGCCAACTCCCGCACGCTTCACATCCAGGCTCAGGAGTCCGGCAACGGTGTCACTCTCATCGAGCGCGACCCCAGCGCTTCCCCCTTCGCCAACGCTTCGGCCCTCAAGTCGAAGAACATCAAGGGCAAGGGTGGCCGCAAGGTCGCCGGTGCCGTTGCCCGCCAGTCTGGATCCGCTGCTGGCCGTCTCGATCTCCGCAACGTAAGCTTTCGCACCGAAGTCCCGCGATTCACCGCCGAGCAAGACCACCAAACGCCGAGCGCCGAGCTGACCACTTTCGCCTCCGCATGTCCTTCCTCTCGCCCTCTCCCATTCCCCCTTCGACCCTCTCTTTCATCCCTCTTCTCCGTCCCCCATGCCCCACCATTCAACGACCACAGGCCGCCCAGGCTCGTGCTTCCGCCATCCTCGCTTCCCAGTCGGCTCGCAAGGAGCAGCGCCAGCGCGCCGCCCGCGGCAACAAGGTCGAGGCTTAAAGCGCTCTCGGTTCATGTTGTTCAGTACTCGCGGTTGAGGTGGGGTTAATGCAACGCATTGAGTGTGTTCCCCGGAGCTTTTGGAAGCGGCGTGAGAAGCGAGAAATGAAACGTCGAGGTGGCGGACGGAGGGAAATGCAAATACGGTGCTCAATCGCTCATGTTGGTCTTGCGGCGCCATTGAGCGGCGTGAACATTCCGTCCGGAGAGTCTCGCCAGCGGTGCAGGAGTTCGGCGAAGCCGAGTTGCCTGCGATGGCTCTCCTGCTCCTTTACAAGGCTACAAGGCTGCAGAAGTCCGGCAGGCGCTCTCGTGAAACGCTTGCATCTTCTCTTGCAAACAACGAACAACGCTGTTAGGATGTTCGTAAGAGACCGACCCTCGCCCGCTCGAGCCTCGAGCTTCTTGCCTCTTGCCTCTTAAGCGCTCACGCTTCTCGCTCTCGCTCGTTTCGACTCGCCGCTCGCGTCAGGCTGCTGTAAAAGATGGCACCGTCATTGCGTGGCACTATGCTCGCCTCGCTCGTCTTGCTCTCTGCACCTCTCGCCCTCGCACACCCTCTCCACGCCGACGACTGCAGGCCGCTCGTTCGTCGCCAAACCGTCTCGACTGGGGAAGGCTCAGCACCCACTGGACCCACTAGCAGTACCGAGTGAGTAACATTCACTACAGCGCAAGGAGACGACCCACTACAGCGGCTCGACCAATCGTTCAACTCGACGAGCCCGTCACGAGGGTCCCGCAACCCTGGCGCAGAGGCTGATCCTGGTCGTTTTCGGTGCTGGGTCACAGATCTGCAGGCTATTCGTGCGATGCTTCAACTTGTGTACTCCCCGACTGCCTTGTAAGTTTTCCCTGCAGCTCGAGAGCTTGCGCTCGAGACCGGTACACCTTCCCGCGTTCGCGTCCCTACAAGGGCTCCAGCTCATTCTGATTCACCTACAGTGCGCGTCAACGTCACCACCAGGAGGGCTTGATCCCAAAGACACCCCTCAATTCGTCAGTGCGTCCGGCGAAGGAAGGGAGACGGGTGCGAGCTGCTGAAGCGGAGCTGAGACCTCGTTCGATCTTAAATAGCTTTCACGTCCGACGACGCCATGCAGTCTTACAGTGAGCTGTCTGAGCGGCTGAACGGGAAGAGACCGAAACTAATCTGACTCTACCTTCACAGCTCTCGAGGTGCTAAACTACTTCTTCGCCGAGCGCAAGAACCCCAATGGATGCCCCGTCAAGACGACGTTCTTCAATTCGCTGACATACAACAACTATAGTATGGTATGTCAGAGCTACTGCTCGCCTTGTCTGAGCACAGCTGACCTCTTACTGCCTCCAGGTCACCGACTTGTGCGCCGATCTCAACTCGCTTTCGTAATCGAGCTCACGGCTCATCCTTCTTTTGAGCAGCTACGTCGCAGGAAACGAGGTCGCGGATCACACCATGACCCACGTCGGTTCGCCCAACGCGGTACGTCTTCCCTCGCGCTCTCTGCCCCTTGGCACCTCCCGCCGAGCACACACCCTCCTTCCGCGACCGCCGACGACTGACCTCTCTCCTCTGCAGTCCGAAATCAACGGCAACCTGGCAGCCCTCAACGCTTTCTCTGGGATCCCTCTTAGCGATCTCTCGGGCTTCCGCGCCCCCATGCTCAACTTCACCGCTGAAACGCTCACTACGCTTCACGAGAGCAAGTTCCTCTACGACTCGTCGGCTACGTCAGCTACTCCCGCTGATGCGACCGGCACCGACGCTTTCTGGCCCTACACACTCGACAACGGTAAGCATTGCGAGCTCGGTGCCGAAGGCTAGACTGACTCGTCTGCTCGCTCTCCGCAGGTCTCACCAACAACTGTCTCGACGTCGACAATGTCTGCCAGGGCAAGCTTAAGCTACCCGGGCTTTGGGAAATTCCGATGTACGCCGTCTATCAAGGGGACAACGCCGCCGACATTCATCTGATGGACCCTTGGCTCGACTCGGCCAACGTTTCGGATGTCGTCGAGTGGATGAAGTCGAGCTTCTTGACTCACTGTGCGTTGCTCTCTCCTTTCGCCGATAGATCTCACTCGTCGTAGATCCTCGAGTCGCCCAAAGTTTCGTCCGTTTCCGTCGTCGTCGAGAAACCCGGCTGACTCTCGGTTCGCCTCTCGCAGACAACGGCAACCGCCAGCCCTTTGGCATCTACTCGCATCCCATCCATCTTGCTGTTGGATACCCTGGAGTCACTGGTGAGCTTGGTCATGGTAATGCTTGCCGATCAGCGCCGAAGCTGACCCTCTCGCTCACAGACCCCATCGCCATGCGCGAGGCGATCAAGGGCTTCCTCGACTGGCTTCAAACCCACGACAATGTGTGGTTCGTCACCAATCAGATGGTCAGTCACTCTCGTTCGCCCCTCGCTGCTAGATTATTTGCTCACCCGTTCGCTTGCCCCCACCTCAAAGATGCTCGACTGGATCCGCAACCCCGTCAGCATCGCCAACATCGCCTCTTCCTCGGCTCTCACCTGCCAAGTACCGGACGTGCCCACCACTACCAAGATTTGCAACGGAATCGAGGTCAACGAGATTGGGCTTCTGGATCAGTGCCCCTTCGCCGACTTCCCCTGGTGAGCGTCTCCTTCGTGCTCTCGAGATGAGCTTGCTAACAAGTGTTGCGTTGCAGGACTACCTGCTACGGCTGCCCCACCGTCCCTCCCACGCCCGACGACCCCGTCCCGCCTCAGGACACTTCCATCGGCGGAGTTCGTCACCGTCTACCCACCAACTGCAGCACTCCTGTGAGTCTACTCATCGCTACCGTTGCTCTCTAGACATCTCTCAGAGCTGACTATAATCTCCACCCCCTCACGTTTCCTCTCGCCTCTCCCGCCGCCGCTCTCTTCCCTCTCCTCCCTTTTCACAGTTCTTCGACCCCATCGCCAATACCTGCCTCTGCACCTCGGACAGCTGCGCCTTCACCGACACCACCCGTCCCATCGGCAACTACTCGTCGGGCACCGGTTCGGACGGCTCGAGCAGCGCCGCTCCTTCGCCGACGTCCATCCCTCGTCAAACGAGCGCGGCGGACAAGAGGCTCGTCATCCAGGTTGGGTTGAGCGTGGCGTTGGGTGTCGCCGCTGTGTTGATTGCCAAGTGGGCGTAGATGGAGAAGGAGGAGAGCCGAAGAGGGAGCGGAGGGAGGAGTTTGGATGGACAATTTCTCGGAGCGCATTCCCCTCTTCCTCTCTCGTTTGACCATGTCGAGTACATCACCAGCAACAGATACGTAGCAGTAGACACTTTTCCGCTTCCCCCTAGCTTTCCCTGCATTTAATGGCGCTTCAGAATTCGAGTCGAATTTGGGTGTCGAGGTTCGGCGAAGCTTGCTGGCGAAGTGCAGGACAAAGGTAAGCTGAGCGAAGCAGAACAGCGGTGCGCGATTCTGAGTGACAAAGCAAGCTCCTGCCCTACTGCTTGAGACGAGAGTCGGCGCCTCTTCACTCCCTTTCATCTCTCGCTCGGCCCTCCCCTTCCTTTCGTGCTCTGTTCAAGGGTCGCTCGTATTCTCTGGTTCGTGTTTGCCTCTCGCTCTATCCTGTACTCGCTTTCCCCTGCCGTTCGTCTTTTTTACTGCAGTCCTCCTCCGCCTGTTCTCTCTGCTCGCCTTCATGTTCCACGCCTCGGCCATCCGATTCGCCGTCAAGCAAGCCACACGGGTAGGTAGAAGGAAAAGCGCTTTGAAATTTCTGGCGTATATCCCACTGACATCCGCAGCCCTTCAGTCCCACAAGGTTGTCGCAAAGGCAAAGCCGAGTGAGCCGCAGTTCTTCTGTTCTCCTCGACGCTGGCTGATGACCTGCTGAACAGAATTCGAGACGGTAGAGGTCAGCATCCCTCCTACACAGATGTACAAGATTGATGGTGAGCGTTTCGACCCCTTGCAAGCCAGCCGACGCCAACCGTCGACCGAGACCCGTCTTCTCGCAGCCACGACCGACGCCGAGCACATGCTGAGCGCTACTTGGCAGCATTGGTACAGTAAGTTGGGAGCTCGGTTGAGGCGAATCAGGCAGCTTGCTTACCTAGGTGTCGATTGCAGACCACAGAGCGGTCGACAAAGAGATCGGCGAGGCCGTCAAGTCGGTTTTCATGGACAAGGCGAGGGGTGTGATGGGGGCTGCTCGCAGGGTTGAGTAGAGTATTGTACATGTTTCTTTCGCTTCTGGAAACCGACTGCTGGCCGTCACAGCGCGACACATCTCGCTCGGCTGCCACTGCTAGGCCTGTTCGCCGAAGGCTAGCTCTCATGGAAAAGTGGTGTCGTTAAGGAGAGAACTTTGTTTCTAAACACGAGCTGCAGCGGCTCAGAGAAGTATATACCGCGAGAGAGAGAAGGATCTAGGATCTAAGGGGAGAGGATCTCGAGATCTAGCGTGCGAGAGGAGAGAGAGAGAAACGTGAGGGTAACGGTGCAGAGGGTGGGGGTGAATATCTATGAACACAAGGAGAGAAATCTAACGCGCAATGCCAGCGCTGATAAATTAGGCGTTGACGTTGTGGGGCATCTGGCCGAGACCGAGACGAGTCCACTCGGCCTCAATCTCCTGGGCGTTGAGCGAAGGCATCTCCCTGGCGACGGTAACGTAGTGCTTCTTCTCGATGTAACCGATGGCGAAGACGACGTCGATCTCCTCGAGGGTGCGACCAGCGGTCTCGGGGTCTGCGAAGGGGCGCGAGAAGAAAGGTCAGCTTCGGCGCCGAGGACAGAGCAGCGGCCGCGACGTACAGAAGACCCAGATGAGGGGAATGAAGCAAACGTTGAGGGCTCCGAAGAGAGCGAAGGTTCCGTATCCGATGCTGGTGAGAAGAGGAGGAGTGGCCATGACAATCGCGAACTGATAGAAGAGGCGACGAGTCAGCTCGGCGCTCGAGGGAGGAAAGCAAAGGCCGGCAACTCACGTTAAAGAGCCAGTTGTTGATGGTGGAGATGGCGTTGGCGTTGGTACGGGTGGCGAGAGGGTTGATCTCGGCGGGATACAGCCTGGAGTCAGGGAGAAGGGTCAGCTGGCCGTCGTCGCCGAATGCAGCGCCGAGAGGGACAGAAAGCACGTGACTCACCAAGGGAGCTGGAGCCAAGTGAATCCGAAGAAGATGAGGTACAAGAAGAGACCGACAACGGCTCCCTTGAGGGCATTCTGAGATCCGACACGAGTGCAGGCCATGATGAGGAACATGGAAATGGCTTGACCAGCGGATCCGATCAGGAAGAGCTTGCGACGTCCGAGGCGCTCGATGGTGAGGAACGAGATGAAGGCGGCGAGGGCGTAGACGGTGACGTTAACTCCACCGAGCTGCGAAGGGGACAGACGAGCGAGTCAGCGAGGCTCGGCAATATTGCGGACGGGAAAGACGTACAATCAGGGAAAGGTTACGGTCAAGCATGAGCTGCTCCTGGAAGATGACAGGCGCGAAGTAGATGACAGCGTTGCAGCCACCAATCTGTTGCATGATCTGCGAACTGGCTCCGATGAGCATACGCCTGAGGTGCTGGGTTGGGCCTCCGGTGAGGACATCCTTCTTGCGGCGAGACTGGGCTCCCTCAAGCGAATCGAGGATGACGCGAGTCTGGTCGACGACGATGTCCGAGTGGAAGGGAGCGGGCTCGAGGGCGGCCACGACGTGCTGAGCCTCGGCGAAATCGCCGTGCGAAACGAGCCAACGAGGCGACTCGGGGAGGAATTGGATCATGATGAGGAGGGCGACGGCGAAGATGCACTGAAGGGCGATGGGAACGCGCCAGGAGGTGGAGGTGGGGATGAAGGAGAATCCATAGTCGACCCTGAAAGAGCAGAAAAGGTCAGCGCAAGCCGAGCCGAAGCGATAGACGGAGGAAGCTCACCAGTAGGCGATGGCGGTTCCAGAGGAAATCATGGCAGCCTCGATACAGACGAGAAGTCCACGGTTGTGACTCTTGGCCGTCTCAGCGTGCCAGGTAGGGATGGTCTGAGATGGGAGGGGTCAGCGAGACGTCTGGAGGCCTGCTCGGCGCCAACGAGTGCGCAGGCGCCGTACAGCGTTGCAAGCAGTGGAAAGCGACTTACGGCGGTGTTGGCTCCGTTACCGAGACCCGTGATAACACGGCCAATGATGAATTGGGCCTGTTTGACGAGAAGGACATGAGCAAACGGGACGGGCGTCGAGAAGAGGGAAGCACCAACTCACCGCAGCCTTGTGTCCAGAGAAAGCAGTGACTTGGATTAGAACACCGACCATCATCTGTGTTGAAAAGTAAGTCAGCACATGCAGTAAACCGAGAAGCAGAGCAGGAGAGGGTCGAGCTCAGACAAGGCTGCCTCGACTGCTTCTCAGTCTGTTCCGGTGGCGAAGAGAACTCACGACGTAGGAAGCGATCCTCATCATGCGGATACGTCCAAGGCGGTCACCGTAACCGAGGGCGAAGATCGCACCAGCCAAGCTATTGAACGGAATGAGAGGTTAGCCAGGGAATAGACGGCGAAATGAAAGACCAGCGCACCATCCGACTTCGTAGATGGCGACGTAGAAAGCCTGCATGGTTGAAGCATGTGCGGCGCCTAGATGGACGGGAGCGAAGTGTGTAAGCGATGAGAAGCGACCGGGGAGCAAGGAGGGAGCCTCGGCGGAGACCGATGACAGCGAACGCGGACTGTTGCGCACCTTGAATAGCAGGGTTACAATCGGGGAACGTCTCGTAGAACTGAGGTGCTGAAATCAAACCACTCTGTAGGGTTGAACCGTTCGGGTCAGCCTCTCCGCTCTCACACTCCGAAGGGGCAACGGCGGGACGCCGAGCTCACCATAACACCTTGATCCTGATAGCGGAGAGCGAGGAAGGGGTCAGCAGAGAAAGGATGGACATGCCAGTGTACTACAACTCACGTAACCTGCACGGGAAGAATTGTTAGCAGCCGGTCTTTCGCCACACTTTGCAGGAGCTCAAACGCACCGAAAAGGCCAAATCCGAACGATGAAGCGACGGTGATGGCCCAAATGAGCGTGTGACCAGTCAATCCCATGAAGGTAGGAACTCCAGCGGCGTTGACGCGCGAGCCGGCAGGGAGCTCAGCTTTTTGGATGGAGGCTTCCTCCTTCTGGTGATACTGGTCCTTCTCCATCTTTTGTTCGTTGTTGAGCGTCGTCTGTGAGCCGGCCATCTTGTAGGAAGGGCTATCATTATAATAAGTCAAGCACAGTTCGATACG
>MWVB01000020.1:241873-299259 GCA_003054985.1 Leucosporidium scottii
GAGGGGGGGGGGGGGAGGGGGAAGGGTCGAACGAGAAGTGAACTGTAGGAAGCAAAGCCGGGAAACGAGAAACGAAGCAGGGTGCGCATCGTCCGGCACGGCAAACGCTGGGCTTACACTAACGACACTGTTGCCCGCTCATGCCCCTCTGAGGGGAGCCGCGCTAACCACCACGGGTGAGAGCTGGAGAAGCAGGGCGATGACGTTGATGTGCCCAATTGGGACGTCGAAACTCCAGCTGTATGACATCACCCAAGCATTCGTTGCTTGGCGAACGAAATTGGCCTGATGGGTAGTGCATGCGAAGGAAAAAGATCAACAGTTTGAGCGCCGAGCACACGCCGAACAAAGGAGGACGGTTCTCGGCGGCGCCGAAACTCGGCTTTGTGAGCTGTTCTGGAGGACGATAGTATATTTGCAACGGGCGATCTATGCGCTAGCAGCTTGGTGCACCAGAACCAGAAGGGAGCTCCGCCGCATGAGCTTCCCTGGTGTGAACTCTGTCAAGCCCTTCGAGAAAGCCTCACGCGCGAGAAAGAGTGACCTGCCCGGCAGCCTACCCGCTCGGTGCTCTTCACGTGCAGGTGAAGGCGGCTTCAATACCCGAGTGCTTTGCAACGGAATAAGCAACGAGAAAAGTGCCGAACGAGGACGGAGAACGACGGACCGACTCGCGACGCGACGGAGAGGTGCCCTACGAACTCAGAGGTCGTCGGCGCGCTCTCCGAAGGTGCGAGAGGGTTTCGAGCTTCGAGCTTCTGAGAAATGTGCATGCCAGTCGCGACCATGTTTACCCGAGTATCAACCTGCGCTGTCTTGTTCAAAGCAGGCGGCCGTCGAGAAGGTCTTCAACGCACGCCCCTCGCCGAAGGTCCCGACTTCGGGCGGAACTTGCAAGGAGGCGAGCAGGTAGCTTCTCGTCGACCCCGGCCCCGGCCATCGCCAAAAAGGCTGCAAGTCACATGAGAGCGAGATGAACGTGAGCTGAGTGCCTTCTGAACGACAATTCGGAATTCTCGGCGATGGAGGAACAGCCCGAACTTTCGGCGGAATGGAAATCGGGCTCGGAACTTGCTGCTGAAGTGTGGGCGTGTGGAGAAATCGATGCGGGAGGTGTGGGACTCCCCTCCACTCTCGGGGGGGAGGGGGAAGGGGAGTGCGAAGAGGAGAGGCGTGGGTGCAGTCGACCAGCTCGTTCAACGCTTGGCCGGCCTTTTCCAAGACGCAAAGAGAGCAACAGAAAAATTTCGGCATCTGTCTTCGACAAAAGCAGCTCTAACCCGTCGCCTACAGTATCGCCGGTCCTCGCGGGCTGAGCCATCTCACGTCTTCGCCGAGCATCGTTCTCACCGAAGAGCTGCGCGTCAGTCTTTCCGGCTTCCTCCTTCTCCCCGCGCCGGCGTTCCCGCTCCCTACTAGAGGCGGAGAGTGTCCCTTTCGAGTGCATCGGAGAACTGGACGCCCGAGAGAGTGGCTCGAAGTCGTCGGCTTCGCCGCTTCGCCGAAGTTGTGAGCTGCGGTTTGCGTTTACAATGTTGCGCGGCAGGGAGCGGAGACCTTAAGGCTGTCACCGAGCGAGCTCGCCCTCCAGCAACCTACACGCGAAGCTACACAGGTCTCTCAGAAGCGCGCGAGACTCTCGCTTCGTCTTCGTCTTCCATGTCGCCTCTAACACCACCACCGCATGAGGATGACAGTCCAGCAGAGGTACTGCTACCACAAGAGATGCTTTCTCAGTTTGAACGGGTCAATGTCTGTGGTGAGCTTGAGCTGCAGCGCTGGCGGAAAACTCTGCCTGTGCCACCTTGCTGACCATCAGACCGCCCTCTTGTGCAGCTCCGATGGTGCGTAGAGTCTCTGAAATGAGATTTTGTTGAGATTTTTGGAGCTTCTGCAGGTCGCTGACTCCCTTGATTTTCGCAGGTCCGCTACTCCAAGCTCGCCTTCCGCCAGCTCGTCTCTCAGTACGAAACCCACATCACGACGACTCCTATGATGCTGTGAGTTCACTCTTACACTTCTACAAGCTACCTCACTGAATCACTCCTCTTCGACAGGGCCAAGGAGTTCTCGCGCTCCGCAATCGCTCGCGATTCCGACTTCTCGACCAACTCGCTCGAACGAGGGACGTTCTACATGGAGGAAGTCCGCAGAGGCGCTCCCGTCGTTGAACTGGACGAGTCGCCCGAGCCTCGTGGGATCCTCTCGACCCCGAGACGGAGGAGGAGGAAAGTCCGAGGGAGCCTCATCGTTCAATTCGCGGCGAATGATGGGCAGCAGCTCGCGGATGCGGCCGAATTGGTCAAGCCTTGGGTTGATGGGATCGATTTGAACTGTGGTAGGCTCTCTCCAATGCCCCAAGTAGTCCTCTCGCTGACCTCCTTGGCCCTCGCCGAGCAGGATGTCCTCAGAAGTGGGCCTACCAGGAGGGAATCGGCTGCGCTCTGTTACGCAAGCCTGAGCTCGTGCGAGATCTAGTCCGGAGCACCAAGCAGCGAGTAGGCTGGGACTTCCCCGTCAGCGTCAAGATCCGAGTCGACCCCGACCTCACGTGCGCCATCTCCTTGCCTCATTACATTCTCTCTCTCCTCGCTGACCTCTTGCATTCCACAGCCTAACCAATGAGCTTGTACGAACAGCCATCGCTGCAGGCGCCGACATCCTCACCGTTCACGGTCGAACTCGGCATCAGTCCTCCTCGGGCCATCCGGTCAACCTCGAATCTCTCGCTTTCGCAGTCGAGTGCGCCAAGGGAGACATTCCTTGCATGGCCAATGGAGATGTGTTTACGTTGGATGATGCGGAGGAGACGAGGAGGAGGTGTAATGTTAGAGGAGTCATGAGCGCCCGGGGGCTGTTGGCTAATCCGGTGAGTCTGGGGCTTCTGGCGGCCGTTGCTTGCTTCAACACTGACCTCTCCTCACCTCCATCAAAAGGCTCTCTTCGCCGGCCATTCTCAAACGCCTCTCTCGGCAATCTCGGTTCGGCCTCTCGCTTTCCTCCTTCTCCTTCTCACGCTGACACTTCTTCTCACTCATAGGAATTCACCCGCCTGTCAACTTCGCTCGGTCTTATCTACCCCCTCTTCCACCGCCACGTCTCGTACATGCTCGAGTCCCACCTCCCCCGAAAGCGAGACCGAACCTACTTCAACTCGTTGAGCTCGCATGCGGGAGTGATGGACTACCTGGAGGAAGAAATGGGCTTGGATTTGAGGGGCGGAAAGAATACTGGTGAGTGGGCGAGAGGAGAGGAGAGGCACGCTGAGCTGACTCCCCCTTCTTCGCGTCGAGCAGGTCTCGAGAAGCCCTTGTCGCTGCTGTAGCTGGCTCTCTCTCTCATCTCAGCTACTATAGACTTGATGCAAACCATCTTTTTGGCACCATCTACAGCTCCCGGACCCCTACCGTGACCACGAAGGCCACCTCATGACTTCCCTCTGCTCCTTCGCTCGTTGAGATGCGGCCGACCCCGACGGTGGAGAGAGCCGGCAGATAGTCAGCGTGGAGCTTGAACAGCGTTGAAGCAAGTTGGCGAACTGCAGGAGTGAGAGGAAGATTAGAGCGCGCCGAGAGAGAGCGAGGAGAGAGGGCGAGGAGAGAGAGCGAGGAGAGAGAGCGAGGAGAGAGCGAAGGACGGACCCTGCGACTGAGAGATGTGAGGAAGGTGGAACGCTTTGATGGAGTGGATTTGGGAGAGGGAGGAGAAAGAGGGAGGAAGCTCGATGTGATCTGTTCGTCGAGATATCGTCGAGATTGAGGCAAGGCGGTCAGCGAGCGCGGGGGAAGGAGAGACGAGCGAAGAGCGCACCGAGGTTGCAGGAGAGAATGGCGTTGACGACCTTGGCGACGCCGTTGGACTGCGAGCACTGGTAGACGATTGGAGATGCTGTTGGTGAAGAGGAGGCCACTGCGAAGGACGAAGCGCGATCAGCTCCTCCGTTGTAGCGCGCCGACCGAGCTCGAGAACGAGAAACTCACCCTTCTCTTCCGCCCAGCTCTCAACGCTCCTACTCTGACTCGCACCCTCCTCCTCATCACTACTATCTCCCTCCTCCTCACGATTCTCCTCGATCCCCGTCGCAAAAGTGACCTGCCACTCTACCTCGGCTCCCTTGGGCAGCACTTCAGCCTGCACGAAGAGCATCGGCGCTGACCTTCCCTCCTCCTCCTCCTCCTCCTCCTCTTCAACATCTTCCTCTGCGTCCTCCGAGGTAGAATCCAAACCCCTCTCCCACTCCCTCCACCCTCTCCTCGCACTTCCAACTCTGCTCCTCCACTCCCCCTCGCTCTCCGTCTTCCCAATCCAACATACACCCCCTTCACTCCACCCATTCCACCCACCACTCACACTCAGAGCCTCCTTCGCCCTCCGAACATGCTGCAAACTCAGCGCCACCTGGAACGCGAAATCCTCGTCTCCCTCGCCGGAAGGGAGGGAGAGCGAAGCGGGAAGCAGAGGGATCTGACCGGCGATAAAGAGGCGCTGGTGGGAGGTGAGGATCGCCTGGGAGTAAGGCCCAATATTCGCGGGCGCCCAATAGCTCAGGCTTTGGACATGTAGGCCCGACCGGCTTCCCTCGCCCGCTAGGCCCTCGAGCTTCATTCGGCGGTGTGAGGAGGGGAAGGAGGAAGAGTGGATGGAGACGCAGGCGCGGGTTGGAGGGGAGGTGCCGAAGTAGGTGGTGTAGATGGCGTTGATGGTGGGAAAGAGGCACATGAGAGCGGGGGAGAGGTAGAGGGTTAGGTGGGTGAGGTGGAGAAGGGTTAGGGAGTGGGCGCGGAGGAGGGCTGTGGAAGACACAGGGTGTTAGCGTGGCTAGAATCGATCTTCATCTATTCCGATTGAAGAGCCAGCGAGGAGGGGAAGACCAAAGAGCGAGGACCTACCCGATAGCTCGGCGAAACATCCTCGAACCTCATCCTCGATGCTCAACTCCCCGTCTCCTCCCGCCATCACCTCCCCAAAATACACCCACTCTCCAACTCTCCTACTCGTCGCTCCCTTGCCCTCCCACGTCGCGATCTCCTTCTCACCCTCCAAACCCAATCCCTCCACTCCCTGCTCCTGCTCCTCCGACCCCGCTCGAGCAGCCTTAACGACCTTCAAGCTCCTCCCGTCCAGCATAGGAGGGATAGTGACAACCCCCTTGATCCTCTCCCTCAGCTGATGAAAGCTCTCCTCCCCTGCGCCGGCCTTGAGAGGTCCGAGGGAGCAGGTGTCGAGGTGCAGGTGGGCGATGGTGGAGAAGGGTGAGGGGTCGGTGATGACTGTTGTAGTCTTTTCTCTGTTTCGATGAGGAAGGGAGAGAGGGTGGGGGCAAGTTAGCGGAGGGGAGGAGGGAAGAGGAGGACAGAAGAGCGTACAGGGCCACGGGTTGGCGGAAGAGAGGGCAGTCGACGGTGAAGGTCTCGTACTCGCCTCCTTCGCCGCAGATGTGGAGCTGGTATTTGGCGTTCTATTTGTTCGAGGAGCGAGGGAGATGAAGTAGTTCGAGTCAGCGCCGAGCCCCAACATGAGGTGCAGAGGAAGATAAAGCGAGACGTACGAGTCGGTGTAAAGTGGGCTCCATCTCGGCCAAGGACTTGCCGAGGTGCTCGACCTGAAGCCTGCGAGTGGAGAAAGAGAACGCCGAGCGTCAGTTCTCGCGGTCCTCTCTCACCCTTGATCGTGCTCCTCTCGAGTCCAGGCGTAGGAGAAGGGCTTAAGTGAGAATCGCACTCACCCCGCTCCAGCAACCTTGACCAACAGACTCCTCATCTGAGCCTGGACCATCTCGCCGAGCAGCTCCTTCTGTCCCCTTTCCCACAAGTATGCGATGGGGGTGAGCCCCAACCGTGAGCAGACGTGCTCCACGCGGACGCGTTGGTAGTTGGAGAGAATGGCGCCGCAGGCTACGCCCTGGACGTTGGGGTGAGCTGCCTAGAGTGGGGTAAGAAGATCAGCGCCGAGCAGGGAGAAGCGGGGGAAAGAGAACACACCTTGACCGCCAGTAGCAGCTCAAACAGATCCTCCGTCTCATCTCCCTTCCTCCCGCCTCCAGCAGCAGCTCCATCTGCAGCTCCCTCGGCCGCCGAAGTGGAAGCGCCGCCTTCCCTGTCGCCGTACTCGGCTCCCAGCTCCAATGCTGTGCCCTTGATCTCTCGGGTGTAGAGTGGTAGATCTAATGCGGATGCGATGGAAGTGAGACCCGAGTGACCGACGGTTTGGTACATGTAGGAGTCGAGCTCGTCTGGGTCGCATTTGGCGGTTCGGACAGGGTGAGGGAGGTGGTAAGAGGGGGAGAGAGAGCAGGAGGGAAAGGAGACAGAGGTGAGTTAACCTGCAGCCGAGTATCACAGTGCGAAGAGCCCACCTTTGCCCTTTGGCGGAGCGAGAGAAGCGAGAGCGACTGGTTGATGGCCATTGACGATGGAGTGGAGGAGGTTGTACACCGAATCCTTGCCACCCGATAGCAAGCCTACTACGAGCATTTCTGTAGTCGATTCAGTCCGGCGAGATTAAAGCAGGATCACAAGCCTTGTTTGGACTTCGCGACAAAGTCTCCCGGGCGGCAGGTTTCCCCTTTCACTTCTCACCTCGTCGTTGTCCCTGATTCAGCAGGAGCAGAGCTGTAGCAGATCAGCTCGTCTCGCTTTCAACCACCTACCGTCCTACAGCTTCGTCTCTCTGCCCCGCCTCCCTCGACTTTTCCTCTGCTCTCTCTCCCTCGCGTCGGAGTCGGAGTCCATCAGTCAGCCCTTTCTCTCTTGCTTCTCGCTCTCGGCTGGGCTCATTGCTGACGATATCTCATCATGCAGACTATGGCGCCCAAGATGAATCCCGTAGCGCGAGCAAAAGCTGCAGCGCAAGCTCGCAAGGACGCAGAGGCAGCAGCAAAGGCCGCTTCTGAAACCCCTCCGCCAGCAGCTCCCGCTCCGGCAAAGCCAGCTCCTGTAGCTCGTGCTCCTACGCTGGACGACCTACCGCCGCTCAACGTCCCTTCGACTTCAGCCGCCGCCGCCGCTCTCCCTCCCGCCAAATCTCTCCCCACTCAACCAATGGACCTCGACCAGCGCGAAACAGACGGCCAAGGCGATACTGAGATGGCAGATGCGGTGGAAGGACCAGCCGAGGCGCCTATTCCTGCTCCCCTTCCTCCTAGTCCTCCCAAACCAGCAGCCGCCGGCAAGGGCAAGGGAAAGGCCAAGATGCAGGACAAGGACGAGTTGAAGGGATTGCAGAATGTCGGCGATCTCGGTCAGCTAGGACAAGGAATGGAGGGAATGGGAGAGCAAGTTTGGAAGGGCAAGGGCTTGACAGATAGCATCAAGACGGTCGAGGTGCGCTCACTTTCGCTTCTCCTTGCGCCGAGCTGTCGCTCACCCTCTCTCGCACACCTCGCAGGACAAGTGGGATCTCCTCCCCGCCTTCCTCGCTGTCAAGGGACTCGTCAAGCAGCACATCGACTCGTTTAACTTCTTCGTCGACGTCGACCTCCAAAACATCCTCCGCGCCAACTCTCGCATCACCTCCGACGTGGACCCACACTTCTACCTCGAGTACCTCGACATCCGCGTCGGCTCCCCCGAGCGTACCGACGAGAACGCCATCAACCCCTCCATCACGCCGCACGAATGTCGACTCCGAGATCTCTCCTACTCGGCGCCGGTCTACGTCTCGGTCAAGTACACTCGTGGCAAGCAGGAGATCATCTCCAAGGGTATCAGGATTGGTCGACTACCCATCATGCTTCGGTCCAACAAGTGCGTTCTTACCGGCAAGAACAAGGCCGAACTCGCCAAGATGACCGAGTGTCCGCTCGACCCCGGAGGATATTTCGTCGTGAAGGGGACGGAGAAGGTCATTCTCGTTCAGGAGCAGTTGAGCAAAAACAGGATTATCGTCGAGACGGATGAGAAGAAGGGGTTGGTGCAGGCTAGCGTTACGAGGTGAGTTTCTCGGCGATGGGGCTGCATCTTCGATCGAGAGGACGAGAGGGAAAGGGCATGAAGCTGACGCTCTTTCCTCTGTACTCTGCTCACCCTATCTCTGCTAACCTCTTCCGCCCTCCTCGTCATCACCTTCTCTCCGTCCTCTACGCCCTCCCCTTCTCGCTCCTCTCCTCCTCAAACCACCACCAGTTCCACCCTCGAACGCAAATCCAAGACCTACATCCACACCAAGCACTCCAAGATCTACCTCAAGCACAACTCGATCCACGAGGACATCCCCGTCGCCATCGTCCTTCGCGCCATGGGCATCATCTCCTCTCGCGAGATTGTCCAAATCGTCTGCGGCAACGACGAGGAGTTCCGCGCACGCTTCGCCGTCAATATCGAGGAGCTCGAGACGCTCAAGACCAAATCTGGCGCTCCCATCCCCGTGCAGACGCAGCAGCAATGTCTCGATTACATTGGGTCGAGGGTCAAGGTCATTAGGAGGACGGGTCCCGGCGCCGCTTGGAACGCGCGGAGACCCATGTCCGAGGAGGCTATCGAGGTACTCGCTACCGTCGTTCTCGCTCACGTTCCCGTCGAGGACCTCAACTTCCGCCCCAAGGCGATCTATATCGCCGTGATGGTTAGGAGGGTGTTGATGGCGATGGCGGATCCTACGAGTGTGGATGATAGGGATTATGTCGGAAACAAGCGACTCGAGCTGTGAGTTCGCGGTTTTGGGCAGGAGGAGCGCCGAGCCGAGCTGACCTCTCTCTTTCTTTCCTCCACTCTTCATCCTCAATTCGCCCTCGTTCCTTCATCCTCTTTAACATCGATTCGTGGTCTTCTCATACCCTCCCTCCCGCCTTGTCTCCCCTCGTCCTCGCCTCCGTCGCCACCGCCACCGCCGCCCCGCTCGCCTCTCTCCTCCCTTCCCTCCTCCTCTTTCGCCACCTCAGCGCCGGTCAACTCCTCTCCCTCCTCTTCGAAGATCTCTTCAAGAAGTTCAACCACGACCTCAAGACCAACATCGACAAGATCCTCAAGAAGGCCAACCGAGCGACCGAATTCGACGCCATCAAGCAATTCCAACTCCACGGCGACGGTATCACGCAAGGCTTCGTCCGCGCCATCTCGACGGGCAACTGGTCGCTCAAGCGTTTCAAGATGGAGCGCGCAGGCATCACTCACGTCCTCTCCCGCCTCTCCTTCATCTCGGCCCTCGGCATGATGACCCGTATCTCGAGTCAGTTTGAGAAGACGAGGAAGGTCTCGGGACCTAGGGCGTTGCAGCCGAGTCAGTGGGGCATGTTGTGCACGAGTGATACCCCCGAAGGAGAGGCGTGTGGGTTGGTCAAGAATTTGGCGTTGATGACCCATATCACGACCGATGTGGAGGAGGAGCCGATTTGGAATATCTGCTTCTTGATTGGAGTCGAAGGTGAGTCTTCCTTCGGTCTTTGTGGGTCAGGGGGAGCGGGAGAGGTGGGAGCTAGGGATTGCCGAGCTGAGCTGACTTCGAATCCCTCTCCTCCTCGCCCTCTCCCTCCTCATCGACTCGGCTTCACTTCTCCATCACAACTCTCCATCCCTACCGTCCCCATCAACAGACATCTGCGTCCTCGACGGCAACGAGATCTACTCGCCCGGCCACCTCGTCGTCTACCTCAATGGAAACGTCCTCGGCCTCACTCGATGCGGTCCCCGCTTCGTCTCCCAATTCCGTCGTCTTCGTCGAGCGGGCAAGATCAACGAGTTCGTCTCCATCTACGTCAACATCCAGCAGCAGTGCATCCACATCGCTAGCGATGGAGGTCGCATCTGTCGGCCGTTGATCATCGTCGAGGACGGCAAGAGCAGGGTCAAGGAGGTGCACATGAGGGTGAGTTTGGTCGTTTAAAGGTCATTGGGAAGACCCGCCTTCACGAGGACAGCTCGCTGACCTCGCTTCTCTCTCCCCTCGCAGCTTCTTCGCGAGAAGAAGATGACTTTTGACTCGTTCCTCCAGAAGGGTCTCATCGAGTACCTCGACGTCAACGAGGAGAACGACGCCTACATCGCCCTCTACGAATCCGACATGATCCCCGTCACGACCCACCTCGAGATCGAGCCCTTCACCCTCCTCGGCGCCGTCGCCGGCCTCATTCCCTACCCTCACCACAACCAATCCCCTCGCAACACCTACCAATGCGCCATGGGAAAGCAAGCCATCGGCGCCATCGCCTACAACCAACTCGAGCGCATCGATACTCTCCTCTACCTCATGGTCTACCCTCAGACGCCCATGTGCCGCACCAAGACGATCGAGCTCATCGGATACGACCGCCTCCCCGCTGGTCAGAACGCCATGGTCGCCGTCATGTCCTACTCTGGATACGATATCGAGGATGCCCTCATTCTCAACCGAGGAAGTCTGGATCGCGGCTTCGGAAGGTGTCAAGTCTTCCGCAAGTACGTTACCCTCATCAAGCGGTACCCCAACGGACTGTGAGTCATCTTTCCTTCTCTTCATCTCGCGCGAACGAAGAGCTGACATTCTCGCTCGCCGAACAGCTACGATCGTCTCGCCGACCCTCCCAAGGAGGCCAACGGCGAAGTCATCCCTCGCTACGGCATCCTCGACCACGATGGACTCGCGCACGTCGGCGAGCAAGTCAACCCAGGACAGATCTACATCAACAAGCAAACCCCCGCCAACGCCAACGACAACGGCGTCCAAACGACCACTTCCTCCTCCGCCGGCGCTGGAACGTGGAAGAACACGGGCATGACCTACCGCGGCCCGATTCCAGGATACATCGACAAAGTCCTTCTCACCGACACCGACCAGGACAACACGCTCGTCAAGGTCCTCATTCGCCAAACTCGGCGACCAGAACTCGGCGACAAGTTCTCCTCTCGTCACGGACAGAAGGGAGTTTGCGGTCTCATCGTCCCTCAGGAGGACATGCCCTTCAACGACCAGGGTATCTGCCCCGACATCATCATGAACCCTCACGGATTCCCCTCGCGCATGACGGTCGGCAAGATGCTCGAGTTGTTGAGCGGAAAGGCGGGAGTGCTCAAGGGCAAGTTCGAGTACGGAACGGCGTTCGGAGGATCCAAGGCCGAGGATATGAGTCAGGTCCTCATCGACGCGGGCTACTCGTATGCCGGCAAGGACTACCTCACGAGCGGAATCACGGGTCAGCCGTTGGAGAGTTACGTCTTCATGGGACCGATTTACTACCAGAAGCTCAAGCATATGGTTCGTCTTCTTACGTCTCTTTGCATTTACACGCTCGCTGACCTCTCTTGCTCGCTTACAGGTCCTCGACAAGATGCACGCTCGCGCCAAGTTCGTCCTTCTTCTCTCTCTCTCGCTTGCTTCTCTCTTACTAAACTCGCTCTCTCGCACCTACAGGGGACCTCGCGCCGTCCTCACCCGTCAACCCACCGAAGGACGTTCGCGCGATGGAGGACTTCGACTCGGAGAGATGGAGCGCGATTGCTTGATCGCTCACGGAGCGTCGCAGCTCCTTCTCGAGCGTTTGATGATTTCGTCCGATGCGTTCAAAGTCGATGTTTGTCAGGAGTGTGGATTCATGGGCTACAACGGATGGTGCATGCGTGAGTTCTTTGTTTCTCGGCGTTCGCGAAGGAGGCCAAGAGGCGACGAATCAACGCTTCGAGGAGCGTGAAGCTGACTTTTCTCTCGTTCAATCAAACAGGCTGCAAGAGCTCCAAGCACGTCGTCAAGCTCATGATTCCCTACGCTTGCAAGCTGCTCTTCCAGGTTCGTCTTTCTCGCCTTTCTCTTCTCGCGATCCCCTTACTGACTCTTGCCGTCTCTACCGCCCTTCACCTCTTACAGGAGCTCATGGCCATGAACATCGCCCCTCGTCTCGTACTCGAGGACGCCGTCTAATGTCCGATCCTCGTCCGCTCCGCTTTCCTTCGCCTCCTCGACCCACGACTCTCGCTCTCGCACCAATGTTGATACATCCCCTTACCCCCGCCCTCCACGCCCACTCGGCCGACCCTCTCTTGCATAGTTGGATAGATAGGAAGAAACGAATGACGTCGATACCAAGCAGCTGAGCCGAGTCGAAGAGGCGAGCGAGAGATAAAGAAACGGCTCTCGTCAGCTGCAGAGTGCTGCAGATCTACGCCTTGGTATAACAATAGCATCGAGTAACAATAAGCTGCATGTGCGATAAGTGGTGCTGCTCGTCGACGCTTTGAACGGGAGAAAGGTCAGCGCCGCGCTGGACCCGCGACGAAGAAGAAAAACTCACTAAGTACAGGAAGCCGACGGGTGTATATTGCGTGAATGAGTTAACAGTTGTAGTCGAGGAAGCTGTTGGTTGAGGTGTCGATCAGCGGCGAGCGAAGACGGCGAAAGTGAACGAACTCACGAGACGACCGATGCGCTCCTCTCCCTGCGAGGAAGTCTAGAGGCCGGGAGCGACTTCATATAGCTGGCGTGGCTCTGTAGGTAGTTCAGCCTCAGCTCTCGACTGATCGCCGACGTAAGAAGGCAGACAGCTCACCTCATCAGCCATCTTGACATCCTGCTCCCAAGTGTCCCCCTCGTCCGTAAGAGGCGAAGCTCGATCTCCGTCCTCGTCACACTCCTCTGAAGTCCTATCCCTCACCATTCCAGGCTCATCCTCCGACCCCTTGTCCTCCCTCTCCCGCTCCCTCATCACGGACCCCGCCTTCGACGAGCGAATTTCCCCCTCCTCAACCTCATCGTCGTCGCTTCCCTCGGCCGTCTCTCCTCGCCAGATGCGCTCCTCCTCCTCTACCTCAGCACTCCTTTCCATCTTCACCGACGTCTCCTGCTCCCTGTGAGCTGAAAGCTCCTCCTGCTCTTCCTCGGCGCGACGACCTCGGCCGAGCGACTCGGCGACAACGGGCGACGGCGCGCGCGAGTTGAAGGTCGAGCGAAGGGGATCTGCACCCCAGAGCTGTACTCGCTGTGCATGCGGTAAGCTCCGGAGGATGCGAAGGGCTTGCTGAGCCTCATCGCTGACGAGGGAGGGGAAGGAATTGTAAGGCTCGGTCGCTTCGGTGCTGAGGGTCTCGCGAGAGGAGGAGTAAGGAAGATCGGAGGCGTAGGTCGATGCGGAGGGAATACGGGAGGGTGGTTCAACGGACTAGCGACCCGGGAGGGGGCTGGATGGTCGGCGGGGCATGATGTCGAGTTGCGAGTTGGAGGAGCGAGAGAGGGCGGGTGGTGAAGGTCGTCGTCGAGGAGGGAGAGGGCGACGAGAGTGGCGGACGGGGTCTTCGTAGTAGCCGTGTTCGTAGGTGCTGGTTGAGTCGTAGCCTGTGAAAGGAGAGACGAGGTGTCAGCCGAGAGAAGCGAGGCGACAAAGCGAGTTTGAGCTGAGGGCTCACCAGATCCGCTCGATTTCGCCATCTTGCGGTCCCTTCCATACTCCTCGAGCTCGTCATATCTCCTCTTACTACGCTCCTGCCTAATCGCGACCTCCATACCCACCTCGGTCCTTTCCGGCAAGCGAGTGACCATTCCCTCGGCGAAGGGATGCCCAATCTCAAGCCCTTCCAGCGGCCTCACGATGCCACCCTTCTTCGTCGGCGGAAGACAAGCGTACATCTCAATCGACACGCCCATGTCCCACATCGCCCTTGGATCCCACTCACACCACACCTCGAGGTCGCCGACGAGATTCTGATTCGAATGCTGGCGCAGGCACTCTTGGATGCCTTGGATCCCACGATGGATCGAGGCGTACGTCCCTTGAAGTCGAACGACGGGAGTCAAGGTCGAAGCGAGGTATCCGAGAGTGAGCTCGAGCAAGTCGGCGGGCTCGCGGATGGCGGAGGAGCGCTCGCCTCGAGGGCCGATGAGGAAGGGCACGAGCTGTGGCGAGGGGAGCTCGAGTTGGTAGCCAAAGACCTGTGGGGAGTTGTTGAAGCCAGAATGAGGAGGAGGAGGTGGTGGACGAGGCTGGAAGGGAGGCGGGGAGGAGGCTCGGCGGTGGTGGGAGATGGAGGGATGGGTGTGACAGCGAGAATGGTGGGGATTGAGAGGATGCGATGGACCGGAGTGGTAGCTGGAAGCAATGGGGTCGGGTTCAGAGGCGAATGGAAGGTGACGGTGCGGTTGTTGTTGATCCAGGGCTTGTGGAGCCTTTCGGCGAAGCTGCTGGCGCCCTAGCTCCTCTTCTTGAACGCCGAACCCTGCTCTACGACCGCCGTACACCCCCGTACTCTCTTCCATCGCCATGCAACTTTCTCGGTGCACCTCGGTGCATCCTAGCCCCCACTCGGTCGAAGGCATTCCCCGCGAGCGAGAGCCCGGTTTCTTGGAGCTCTGCGAGCACTGACAGTTTGCGTGGTCGTGCTGCAGCTCAGGCGATGAGGACGAGTAGGGGTCTTCTTGATGATGAGTAGAGAAGGATGGTCGCTGCTTTAGGCTATCGTGGGAAGGACGGCCGCCCCGCTGGTGCGAAGCGCCTCCTTCACTCGTCGAAGGGGCGCGAATCAGCCCGCGTCCTCGCTCGTAGAGGCGCATGGTAGCGGGGGAGGCTGAAAGTATGGAGTGGGGCCTTGAGATGATACCCAGAGGAGCTCGAATGCGAGGAGAAAGAGGAGAAGCCCGCCTCTTTCGAGTTGGCGCTGGAGAGGGCGATAGATGTCGTCAAGTCGAGCTCTGCGGCTTGCCGATTCTGCTCTAAAGTAGGCTCACCCTATAGCACTTGAACGGTAGCAAGCTGAGCTGGAAGAGAGGTCGAAAAAATGAGCCGAATGGGAGAGGAGGAAGGAGGAAGGGAAGAAACGGTGCTTGAAACCCTGGCTCAGGCGATCTCGGGCGGGTCAGACGAGGCGGGTACTGCAGCTGTACAGCATGTATGCAGCGGCGAAAGCTATCGCTGTAGATCTCGCACTCGGCTCGCGGAGCCTGCAACTCTCACGCCAGCTTCGCAGGCCGGGCATGGAGGGGCGAGCCCGGGCGACAATCGCAGAAGCAAAGCATCATTCGTATTGACAATCAGAAAGCCGCCTCGCCTCCTCATCACTAGCTCAGTACTTGGCTAGACTCCAGAGCATCCAGCGCGGCTCCCCTTCCTTGTAAGACGACGTCGTTTCCTCTCCCTCCTTCGCCGAGCCATCCTCGAGCTTGAGATTACCGCCGGTCGTGACAAGATGATCCAAAGTGTCGGCTCCCATATCACGCTTGTTGATCAGGCAGATGGTGCTCTTGGTGCGGTCGACGACGCGGAGGCGATACTTCGAGACGAGACGAGCGAAGCGACGGTCGGCGTCCGGGGGAAGGAGGAGGGCTTGAGGGCAGAAATCGAAGACACCTCTGGCAGTAGTGGTGGACTCGTCATTATAGTCATCGTCTGCGTACGCCGTGGGGAAGCCCTCGCTGCTCTGATTCGTCGAATGGTGAGGCAGGGCGATCGCCGAGAGAGCCTCCCAGTCGGCGTATGCGCGCTTCGGATCCTCGTGCCACATCTCGTTGCTCGCAAAGATGAGACCATGGTAGGAGAGAAGGTCGCTGATGTTCTGTGAAGACTAACTGATGAGGACAGGGAAGCTGGCGCCGCAGGGGTATGAACGGACTCACTACGAGGAGCTTGGCGCTACGCTTCGAGAGGAGGCCGGACGCGTAGATGTTGTACGAGCAGCTACCTTCAGCGACATAAGGGCAGTTCGGAGGCCCCCAACGACTCCACATGCGCCCATCATCCATCTGCGCCCGCTGCTCCGAGCCTCCGACGAAAGGTTGCACACCGGGCAGTCGCAGCTGAAATTCCCGGCGTCCCTCGCCATGCAGTACTTACAGCGAAGCTTGTCGAGAGTAGCGAGCTCCGCCTGCCTGACCTCGATGCCGAGCAACTGATCCTTGACCATCTCCCACACCTCCTCGGGCAGCTCCCTCGCCGTCGTCTTCTTGTCCTGTCCCGTGATCTCGAGCTTTCCACGACGGCGACGGCTGATGATGAGGTCGATGGCGAGCGTGGTAGGTCGAGTGGCTATGTGCGCTGTAGCGGCGAAGTTGAGCGAGGCGGTGGTGACCCACAGGCCGTAGAAGAGCGTGGCGTTGCTGAAGCACATCGAGGGCGAGCGGGCGAGGAAGGATGCTGGTAGCTTTGCTGCAGGGGACGAAGCTTCCTGTAACTTTTGAGAGCCGAACGAGTCGTCGAGAAGTAAGCGAGCGGAGAGTTGAGGGGAAAGAGGTGCCGGCGCGGGAGCTGCGAAGGCAAGGCGGTTTCATAAGACGGCGTAGAGCTTCTCGGGAGTAGCTGTTGTGCTCTCAAGCTTTAAAGTCTCATCCAAATTTCCTGTGACCATCTTACTACCGGTCTCGAGCCCAGCCTTTAAAGTCATTTCTGGCGCGCGAGCTGCTCGCGCTTCTCTGCCTTCGATTGCTACCTCGACTTCCCGCGACAACAGGCAGCGAGCACAGCGTCTGGAGATTCACTACAAAGTGAGTCCATACAGTGCTCTGCTGTCTTGCAGGAAGAGCTGGACCCCACGGAAGAGCTCAGAACGGCGCGAGGAAACCAATGCGCTCTTTGCGGCAGCCTGAGGGGCTACAGAAAGCGCAGGAGCAGCGCGAGGGGTGATGTAGCTCACTATGAGCCACTTGCGCTACCTTGTACCTCCTCGGACGTCCTACAGACCGCCTCTCCGCCGATCAACAAGGTGTGGCGCGAACTGAGCGCTGTACTGACTTGCATCTCGCTTTTGCGCCCGTACAGACCTACCCTTCATCTCAGCGACCCCTACATTCAGCAGCACCTCCTTCTCAACCCTCAGAACACCTTCGCCTCTCGTTCGCCCTCTCCCGCCGCCATGGCCTACGGGTCGGCCACTCTTCCAGTGCGCACCAAGACCAAGGTCACGACCAAAACCAAAACCACCGTCAAGACTAGCTCCTCGGCCGTCGCTTCCACCTCCAAGCTGCCAGCCAAAGGTCGCAAGCTCACCGAAGACGACTCGTCCCAGTCGCAGCCTGCGCCGAAGCGTCGCGAGTCGCTCCCCGATCCCACCGACTCGGAGGACGACGATGATCCTGACTTTGGACGCAACGCCAAGGAGAAGACGCGTGAGGAAGTCGAGGATTTGATGGAGAAGGAGGAGAAGAAGCGTGCGAAGGAGGAGGTCAAGGTCGCGAAGGCTCTCGCCAAGGAGCGTGGCGAGGTCTATGTGCCGCCACCGAAGCCGAAAGGGAAGAAGGCGAGGAGGAGCAAGGTCAAGGACGAGTCGGAAGACGAGCCGGTCGTTCGCAGGCCTCCGCCGAGGCCAGCCCATCTCTTCGAGCCGCGTACCGGAGACTCGACCGACTCGGACCAGGACAAGAGGACTACCAAGTCGAGGTACGACCCCGAGGCGAAGAAGAGGGAGTTGTCGGAGCGCACGGGCTTCGATATCGGCCGAGTGAGGAGCGGAGACAAGGGGAAGGGGAAGGCCAGGGAGTCGACTTGGGCCGCCCAGTCGAGCGATTCGGAGGAGGGAGAGGGCTACTTCAAGAAGCGCGGAGACCAATACTCGTACATCGGCTCAGGCAGGAACAAGCGCAGGGTCTTCCCCGATACTGAGCAAGGTCGAGCCGCCGCGCTCGAGGAGCACAAGAAGCGCCGCTGGGTCAACAAGAAGAATCCCGAGCGCATGTCTGCCTACAGGAAGGAGATGGAGGAGCTCACCAACCCTCTCATTCAGCTCCTCAGTATGTGTCTCGCTTCTTCGCCTACACAACATTCGCTCGCTGACAGTGACTCCTCCACCAGACGTCGAAATCGCGGTCATCAACTCGGACAACGAGAGTATGGACGACGGTAGCGGCTACGAGGACGGTCATCAACTTCAAACCGACTCGGAGGACGAAAGGCCGGTCGCCCGTCAAGCTCCTTCGCGCCCCAAGAAGCCCTTCGCCACGCCGCTGCTCGACCAAGTCGATCGCAAAATTAAGCGTGAAGCTTCTGACGAGGACATCAAGCCCATCATCAGGGAGGAGGAGGATGTCAAGCCTTTGATCAAGCGCGAGGAGGAAGACGTCAAGCCCGTCATCATGCCCGTTCGTCTCATCTCTCGAATTTCACGCTCTCCCACTCACTTCTTCACTTTCCTAGATGCTCACTCTGTCTGACGATGAATCTGAGCCTGCTACCGAGCACGAAGAAGACGACGACGAATCTCCCACCAACCGCCTCAGCAACCGCCTCTCCCTCGTCGACATCAAGCCCGTCATTCAGCCTAGCCCTCCTCCCGTCGCCTCGACCTCCAAGATCTCCGCTGCTGTCGAAGATGTCAAGGTGCGTCGCTTCAGCTTTCGACACCGAGGAAACCGTGACTGACCCCTCCGTCACTTTTCGCAGATGATCTCGCTCGAAGACGATTCGGATGCGGAGCCGGCTACGGAGGACGACGATGCCCCTCTCCCTCCCACCGTCGCGTCTTCCTCTTTGCACAGCAACATGGCGGTTCTCGACGCCATCTCCCTGACCGACGACTCGGAGCCGGAGCCCGAGACTGAGGTCGAGGAAGACTCGATGGATCTCGACGAGGGCGAGGAGATGGATTGGAGGGCGAAGGGGCTGATGGAGGATAGCAAGAAGGTTGCAGAGAAGAGGAGGCAAGAGGAGAAGGCGAGGCGTAGAAAGGAGGATGAGGAGCGCATCAGGCTCAAGATTGAGGAGACGACCAAGGTGAGCTGAGGGGCTTGAACCTTCTAGGGAGTCCGAGCTGATCTTCTCTCGATGCTACAGGGTGCCGATAGCGACCTCGAGGATGCCAAGATGGAGGACGAGCCCAGCTACTCGCAAGCCATCGACTTGGCGGCCTCGCAAGCGGCTTCGCAGGTGAGCTTCTCCACTCTGCTCGATCGCCGAGCTTAACGCTTACCATCGACGACAGACTATTCCGCCGGAGGGCATCCCGGTCTACAAGGGTCGCCCCAAGTTCCCCATTCGTACCCAAGAGCAACTCACGACCGGTCGACACAAGCTCTCGAGCCAGCACGAGATTCCGGCGCCCATCAACCGATTCCTTCGTCCTTACCAGCGCGATGGAGCCGACTTCCTTTACCACCAGTTCTCCAACAACATGGGAGGAGGTGAGAGCTCTCCTCCATCGTCTTGCGCCGAGAATGCCGAGCTAATCTTTCCTCGGCTCCTGCAGTCCTCGGCGACGACATGGGACTCGGTAAGACGATTCAGGTCATCGCCTTCCTCAGCGCCGTCATGAGTGAGCTGCTCTTGAACTCTCGCCCGATAGCCGACATCCGCTGATGGCGCTCTTCACCGCTCGCAGACAAGACGGGCAAGAGGGCGGACGCCGGTGCTCGCAGCCGTGCCATCAGGGAGATTCCCAAAGGAGATCCCCTCCCCGCGCCTTCGGAGCATGGTTTGACCTGCCTCATCATCTGCCCTGCCTCGGTCGTGCACAACTGGGAGCGCGAGTTCAAGGTCGTGAGTCCCGAGCATCTCCTTTCAGTTGCCTGGTCGCCGACACTCTCCTCCATTGCAACAGTGGAGCTACATCGAGACTGTCGTCTATGGAGGCAGTAACAAGAAGGACAACCTCCGCATGTTCTCCATGGGCCACAAGGACGTCGGTCAGTCTTGATGCTCGCTTCCGCCGAGCGATCAAGCAAGCTGACTTTCCTCCTTTGCAGTCATCGCCGGGTTCGAGACCGTCCGCACCAATATCGACCGTCTCAGCAAGGAGGACTTCTCCATCGTCGTCGTCGACGAGGCGCATCGTCTGAAGAGTCACAAGGCCGAAGTGACGAAAGCCATCCACCGTTTCGACACGCGCCTTCGCTACGGCTTGACGGGAACGGCCGTCCAGAACAGGCTTGAGGAGCTTTGGTCGATCCTCAACTGGGCGGTTCCTTCTCAAGTCGGCACTTCGAACCAGTGGTGAGTTTTGTACGCCGAAAGATTCGAAGGCTCGGCGCTAACGAACACGACGATGCGCAGGAACGACCTCGTCACTCTCCCGCTCAAGTTCACGCAAAAGTCGGACGCTACCGATGAACAGCTCGCCCTCGGGCGTCGCCGCACGATTGCTCTCGCCGGTTCGCTTCTTCCTCGCTTCTGGATTCGCCGGTGAGTCCTGTCTTTTGCTGTTCTCGCTCTACTTGCGGAGCAGAGGTTGACGTTACTCACCATCTACAGCACCAAGGAGAGCGTCAAGCTTCAGCTTCCTCGCAAGATCGACAACATCGTCCTCTGCCCCCTCAC
Organism: Leucosporidium scottii; assembly: GCA_003054985.1. Lineage (NCBI taxonomy): Eukaryota > Fungi > Basidiomycota > Microbotryomycetes > Leucosporidiales > Leucosporidiaceae > Leucosporidium > Leucosporidium scottii. The sequence continues at coordinate 262,002 of MWVB01000020.1, forward strand.
CTCCACCCAGAAAGAGGTTTACAGGAACATCATGCAGCTTCCCGAAGTCCAGCTCCTCCTTACCGCCGACGACCCTTGCCCTTGTGGCGCCGCCGACGACAACGGAGTGAGGTACAAGCAGGGCAAGTGCTGCGAGCGGGGATGGAGCAAACTCATCTTTAAGGTGCGCCGCGGTCTTCGCCTCTGTACCGGAATGCAGCTGATCTTCGTTCCCCCATAGTACATGGACCTCTTCCGCAAGATCTCCAACCACCTCGTCCTCATCTACCCCGGTGAGCCTCTTCGCCGAGATCGCAGGCTCGCTTCAGCCGCTGACTTCTCGGCTCTACAGACAAGGAGGACAAGAAGACCAACGCTCCGAAGTACCAGCAGGTGAGGTTTGCTCTTCTCGATCTCGCCGTCCTTACTCACCTCTCGCTGTCCTCCGCAGGACCTCGCTTGGGTGCAATCCGCCTTCCCCGACGACTGGCAGAACAGGAAGCTCGGCGCGCTGCAGAACGACTACGACCCCGAGCTCTGTGGGAAGTGGAAGATCCTTTGCGAGCTCCTCGATGTTTGGAAGGCGGCCGGCGACAAGGTCTTGCTCTTCACCAACTCGCTCAAGAGTGAGTCGCGGCCCCCCTTCGCGCATTCCTCGAACTCTTGCTGACTATCTTCGCCTACAGTCCTCGACCTTCTCCAGAAGCGCTTCGAGGCGAGGAACAACTACCAGTGGTGCCGACTTGACGGCAGGGTGCCGAACGATGAGCGTGAGTCGGCTTCTTTCGCCCCCAGGCAGTTCGGTCGCTGACCTATCGCATCACCCAGGCCTGAAGCTCGTCGACCAGTTCAACAGTCCCGAGGGCGGTGTCGACGTCTTCCTCATTTCTACGCGCGCTGGAGGAGTCGGCCTCAACTTGACCGCTGCCAACCGGGTGAGTTCGGGTCTGCTTTCCTCGAGCGCCGAGCTGACTTATCTGTACGCCTTCAGGTCGTCATCTTCGACCCCAGTTGGAATCCGAGCCACGACCTGCAGGCCATGGATCGCTCGTGCGTCTCTCATCTTGCTTTCCTCACCTGATGTGAGTCTGACCGAGCCCCCTGCCTTCTCCCACAGCTACCGCTTCGGTCAGACACGCGAGGTTCACGTGTACCGCTTGGTTGGCGCCGGAACGTGAGTCTTTTGCTTGTCTGTGCCAGAGATACCTAGCTCACTCGCGTTCCCTCATGCAGCATCGAGGAGCTCATCATCAACCGTCAGCAAGTCAAGCGCGCCCTCGCCAACATGGCCTACGACGCCAACGCCGAGCGTCGCCTCTACACCGGTGTCGAGGGCGAGAAGGAGCATACTGGAGAGCTCTACGGTGTCAAGGTGAGGAGAAAGGAGAACGGCGATCAGCTCGGCGCAGGCTGACTGTCCCCGCCCACGCAGAACATCTTCAAGTACACCGAGCACTTCTCCCTGACCGAGAAGGCGATCAAGGATGTACGTCGACCCTTTCTGCCCGCGGAGACGAGCATGCTGACCTGTCTGTGCCTTCGCAGTGCGCTCTCGCCGAAGCCGAATACGAGGACTACGACGACGAGGAGAACGCCGATGGCTCGCAGCGCATTAAGGAGATCGTAAGTCACCCCTCCATTTCCGTGTAGCCGCATCTCACATGTTCATTCTCCTTGCAGGACGAGAACGAGGTCGTCAAGGGCCTGGTCGACATCGGCGAGCAGAAGGAGCTCTCCGCCGCTGAACGCAGGAAGAAGGAAGAGCAGGAGGCGATCAAGAGGATTCTTACCGGCGCCTACACGCTCGAGAGCAACGCGACGCTCGGCAACAGCAAGATCGAGGAGGAGCGCGCTCGCCGTGCCGTCCAGGTGAAGCTTCCTCGGCCACTTCTCTTCGCTCAGAAAACTGACTCCTCTCTGCGCATGATAGGGCCAGATTCTCGGAGGCAAGACCCGTACTCGCGAGGACTCGCCCGCGGTCAAGAAGCCTGCCACCGACGTCAAGCCTGCCTCAAAGGCGCCCAAGTCGACCGCCGCCTGGGATCCTACCGCGAGGCGCAGCAAGAAGAGGAAGGCGCCCGAGCAGCACGCCGTCACTCCAAAGCCCAAGAGGGAGGCCAAGGCCAAGCTGGAGCCTGTCGTCAAGAGCGAGGTCAAGCCTGTCGTCAAAGCCGAGGTCAAGCCCGAGGTCGTTCGCGTCAAGGCCGAGCCTCCTTCCTCTCCCCGTCAGTCGTCGTCTTCGTCGTCGTCGTCGGAGACCTTCGCCATTCTCGCCGACATCAAGAAGCGCCTCGGCATCTCGTCGAGTGTGACCCTCAAGCAGATCATCGACGCCAGGTGAGAAGCCACTTCGCCCTCTCCCGTGTCGCTGAGCTGACTTTCGCCGCCCTCACTCACAGCATGGACCGTCATGGATGGCACAAGTTCCTTCAGAGGATCACCTCCTTGGACGAGGCGGGCCAGCAGCGCGAGATGGAGGGCATCTGCTCGGCGTACAAGAACAAGAACAAGAGGAGGGGCTGAGAACGGTGTAGGACTTGCTTGATAGTTTCTGCTTTCTTTCTGTGTTGATGTTTGATTTACTCGTAACTCGCTTTTCGCTTCTATGGCTCGTTTTTGAGGTCCGCGAGTCCCCTCGAGAAGCGGTCGAACCTCGTCCGCGTTCGTTGTCTTCCTACCACATCGCGCTCGTCTCGTCTCTCGCTTCTTTCGACAGCTCGCAGGACCTTAAAAGCAGCAGCTACCCCTACAACACTCTACCTGCAAGCTCATCTACCGCCCTCTTCGCTCTCGCTCGCCCTCGATGTGCTGGAGCAACACCACGCTCTTCTACGGCCTGTGGGTCACCACCGCCTCGCTCAACTTTGCCGCTACAGCGCACAAAGCTACTCGAACCACCATCCTCGCCATCGACCTCATCATCAGTCGTCGCCGCCGCGGAAAGCTCGAGATTGAAGGCCAAGAAGAGAAGACGACGGCGAGGGAGCTGCCCGAGGAGGTTTGGGAGGTGGTCAAGGATCAGCTGCTCGGCGTCGAGGTCAGGGAGGCGGAGCTTTCGACGATCTCACGCTTTCGCTGCTACGAGTGTGAGGACCGAGACTTCGAGGCAAGCTGTCGCGGATGGAGGCCCAGCACCGAGGCGGAGTGGCAGCAAGGTCCCGTCGCCTGGAGCTGGAATCGCTGGGCCGGTCCCATGCTTTGTGACGACGGAGAATGCCTTGAAAATGTCTGTGGCTCTTCCATCTTGTACTGGCGGTCCGCTGAGGACACGAAGGTGAGTGCTTCTGACTTCTTAATTTCCTGCCGCTGATAAGTTGCGGTTCTTAGAATGTATTCTCTCTCCTGCGCGCTCACAGCTTAGGCCTAACAACCCACGAGTTCTGGAGCACAAGTCCCGAGGATGCATTCTGGGACTTCGAGAGTCTCTCGGCGATCGCTTTACCCTTTCGGTCGACAAGCAGCGACGCTTTCCCTACCGTGGAGGCCAAGGATGCGCACCCCGAGGGACTAGGAACCCAAGTTAGCACCGTCGTCGAACTCTCCTCCGAAGCCCTCATCATCCCCGCCGACGCCGACCGCCGCTTCCGTCGCCTCGTCTCGAGCTATCGCCTCCACGTCGTTGATCGCGTCAAAGCCACCATTCTCCCCTTGAACGATCCTCGAAACTCTCCCCACAATCCGTCTCCTACCAACAAGCACGACAAGGCGCTCGACAAAAGCTCGGACAAGAACGCCAAGACGACAACGGAAACGCCGAAGCTCTTCGCCGAAGCTGCACCTCGTTGGATGCTGTGGGCAATGCGCAAGCCGTGTGTTTGATGTATTCTGTGGAGGAGGGAGCCCGAAGACGCAGTTTGTTGTAGTGAGGTTGCCGAGTCGGATGCTTCGCCGAGGCTGCCACTGTCGCTCTGCTTCGAGACGCGCCGGCTGTACCTCAAGACCAACCTTCGCTGCGAGCTGTCGCGTTTTTCTGCTTGGCTGCAGCTTCGTCCGTCCGTGCTCCGTACTGCCGAGCCATCGGCGAGCCCGCAAAGGAGGCGCCGAGGTTCGAGTTCATCTACTTACCGAGATCAAAGTCGACAGTCGGGGTGATATGAGCCGCTTGAGCTTGGCCCCTCCCGACGCTCGAGACCGAAGTAGTCGCGTCGGCACTTCGACGCTTTTCTCTCCAGCGCCGCCCAAAGGTGAGTCGTCTTTCGACGCTTCTACGAGCTCTGGTACAGCTCCAATCGCCTATTCTGATGATCTACAGGATAATTTGCGTATGAGGTGCAAGCTCTTTCCTCTCATCGAGGTCAAAACAGTGCGCCTTCGCCGGACACTGGGCTTGCATCACGGATTCCATTTTTCGTGTCTGATTTAGGGCTTCGGGGACTACAAGCAAGCACATATGACCTTATGTGCATCCGTGCTGACTTCTCGCGTCCCTCCCAGGTCACGTCGGCGCTTTTGGAGCAGCAGAGGAGCGAGGCTGGAGACAGGCGGGCAGGAAAACGCCGAGAGGCTAAGCACGAGGCTTTGCGAGGCCAACCGCGTCGCCTAGGGCTGGAGTCGAGGCTTTCTGTAGGATAGTCGCCGCGCTGGGTGGCAGGACTTCCGAAGGAGGAGGGCGTGCTTTGCTCAGCGCTCCTCTGATGAACGCCGAGGGCTCGATGTGAGCTCACGTCGTGCACGACATTGTCAATCCATCCATTACTTCACTACATCCCACCGCTGCTCTCCCGACAATTTTAGAGACCTACAGACGGAGCCCCGCCTCTCAAAGCGAACCTCCTCGAGGACAGCGCCGTTCGTCTCTTGGTTTCGTTTCTTCGCTCCTCGTCTTCCTCTCGACTTCGAGACTCGGCCGTATTCACCACAAGATGCCCTCGAGCAAGATCCCCTCGAGCAGAGCCAACCCTTCTCGCCCGCTCACCCCCTCCGAAGCGACTCGCCTCATGTTGGAAAGGTGGGATCGCATGGATGCGCTTGAGGACGACGCACCGACTCGGGGACGACGACAACGCGCCAGCTCTGTACCGAATCGAGACGGCGACGGGCGTACACGTTCTCGAGTGAGGGAGTGGGAGCGCTTCGACAAGGAGCGAGAACGGCTCCGGCTCATTCAGGTCGAGACGGAGCGTCGAGCGGACGAGGAAGCAGCTCGCAAGGTGTGGGAGGGTCAGCAAGAATGCCGGAGCAGGCGGCGGAGGCAAAGGATGTCTCCCACGAGGAGCGAGACGCCCGAGCTGCTTCGGCAGCTCGAGAGCGAGTCACTCGAATGGGTTCCCAGTCGAGCATTCAGCGTCGGACCTTCTGTGGCTTCGACCGGATCAGCTACCATCGCCAGTCGCTACAGCGAGGACTCGGACAACTCGGTTCCCTTCGCCAGCGGCAGCGAGGAGGAGCCGGAGGTCGACTTGCGGGCAGCTTCGAGGGTGTGGAACTGGGAGATAGCGGCCGGGAGGAGAGAGCGTGACGTCGGTACCAGCAGAGGGAGTAGGAGGGGGCGTAGGCCACCCGAGATCATCTGTGAGTGCCTCGTCCTCCAGCCTAAGCCTCGCCGATTCAGAAGAGGACCAAGCTAATCTTTCTCCTCCCCTAGCCCTGCCTTCCCCTCCACCAGAGCCACAAGTCGCTCTCAGATCTTCTCTCGCCACCCTTGGACCTTCGAGCAAGCGACCACACCCTCACCATCGCTCACACTCACTCCCGGCGCGATCTCGGCGCTCTCCCTCTCCTCATCGTCCGGCTTCTCCCTCACCCGCACACACTCCTCGAAGCCCCAAAGCCTCTTCACCTCTCATTCGTCCAGCTTCGCTCTCAGACGACGACGAGGAGCCGCCCAAGACGGCTGTAGAAGCGGGCTTGCAGGCGCTCGAGCATCTACCGGGAGCGATTGGCGCCGGGCTATCAAAGCTGCTGCCGGGATTATTCTCGGGATCGTCGGGGGAAGTGAAGGAAGGCGAGATGGGGGTTGTGAGAGCTGGGGTGGGGAGAGTTGGAGACCTGAAAGACGGCGAGATGTGAGTGCTCGCGCGGCCGAGGATAAGAGGTTGGCTCTGACACTCTCATCGTCGACAGGAAGGAGGTCGCTTTCCCAGGAGCTCAAGCCAAGCTACTCCTCTGCAGGGTGAGCCTGTCCTCCGTTTCAGCCCACGAGCTCACGAGCTGACTTACTTTCTCGCACAGCTCGACGGCAAGGTCCACGCTGTCTCTTCCAGGAGCACCTACGGATCCACTCGACTCGTCAACGGCGTACTGACTGCCGAAGGAGTCGTCCGATGGTGAGGCCGTGCCGAGTGAGGCTCGCCGAAATATCGCTGATCTTTCGCTCTCCTCCGAAGTCGTCACCACGATGCTGCTTTCGACGTCCGCACTGGCGCAATTTTGGACGGACCAGCTCTTGCTCCTCTTCACACCTTCACCGTGCGTCCTTTTCACCTCGCGGCTCCCTCGGCGACGACTGATCTGCTCTCTCTCGCAGGTGGAAGTCGACGGATCCGGCACCATCTCGATCTCCACTCTCGTCTCCAAGGTTGAATCCCTCGATGGCTCCCCTCCGACTCGCGTCCGACGCTCCAGGGAGGAAGGAGGAGTGGTCATCGTCGGCGGAGGAGCAGCCGCCTTCTACCTCATCGACGGGCTTCGCACCGGCGGCTACAAGGGGGGCATCACGCTCATTGAACGAGGCAAACTTTTACCTTATGATCGATCGAAGCTGTCAAAGAAGTGGATCGAGGAGAAGGACGAGCTGCTGCTTCGCCAGTCGACTTACTACGAGAAGCTCGGCGTCGAGGTCAGGCTGTCTACGGTGAGGCTCATGTTCTCTCGCTCCTCTCATACTTTAGAACACCGGTCTCACTGAAGATGTATACCTTGCAGGAGGTGGTCTCGGCCGACTTGGAGGAGCGATTCGTGGCCCTCGGCGACGGCTCGATTCTCAATTTCGACAAGTTGGTCCTCGCAACAGGAGCAGCACCTCAGAAGCTTCGACTACCAGGAAGCAATCTCGAAGGCATCCACACCCTTCGCTCGATGGAGGACGCCATCCATCTACGACGCGCCGTCAACCCCTCGAAAGCGACTCGCCGACCTCTTCGCATCGTCATCATCGGCTCCTCCTATCTCGGCACAGAGTTAGCGACCCTCCTCTCGTCCAACAAGCTCACCAAGAGTCGACCCAAGGTCACTATCATCAGCTGCGACCTCCTACCCCTCGAAGAGCTGCTCGGCACTCGACTCGCTACTTCCCTCCTCGCCTCTTTCACCGAGCTCGGAGTCACCTTCATCCACTTATCTCCCGCCACGGCTTTCCTCCCCTCCTCGTCTACGCCATCGCACGTCGGAGCGGTGCAGCTGGCCAACGGCGAGCGAGTACCCGCCGATCTCGTTTTGCTCGCGGTCGGCGTCAAGGGAGCGGCGCCGAGTTGGTTGAGGGCGATGAAGGGCGTGAGGAGCGAGGATGGGAGGGTCGAGGTGGACGAGAAGAGTAGGATTAGGGGGTTGGGGAAGAAGAGTGGGGTGTTTGCTGTTGGTGAGTCCCGTCTTTGGATGCGCCGAGGGCGAGAGCTGATCCTCGACGACATTTGTGCAGGAGATGTCACGCACAGGAAGGACAAAGTGACGGGTCAGGTCGTCAAGTCTGAGCATTGGAATCAAGCGGCCGTGAGTAGTAGTTTCCGAACCCTCTCTTCCCTCGACTCTCCCTGACCCCATCCACTCGCAGAATCAAGCCCGAGCTCTCGCGCACTACATCATCACCGTACGAGCACTCCCACCGCAACCAGCTACTATTATCTTGTACGTCTTGCTCCCTTCTCGTCTTTCGGCCCAACTCATCCCCTTCCTCTCCCTCCCAGCTCCTCCCAACCCCATCCCCTCCACCTCCTCCTCACGCCCTCCTCTCCACTCTGGGAAACGACCATCATCCTCGGGTCGCTCGACAAACTCTCTTGCGTCGCTTATTATGCTCGTCAGTCTCTGGTCTCCTTCCTCCAATCCAAAGCTCAGTCGACTGACCCGCTCCCTCGGCGCTCGCTTGCGAGCAGAAGGAGACTCAATCGTCTCTATCGCTCAGTTCGAGGATCCAAAGGACGATGACGGAAGTCCGCTGCTTGCGCATTGCAAGGAGTTGATCAGGAGGGGTAGGATGTTAACGTTGGAGGACGTGAGAGCGAGGAAGGTGAGTCGCCGAGTTTGCCTTGACCTCTTCGACCTTGCGCAAGTGTAGATCGCCAGTCTGTGACCTCAGCTTACACTCTCCTTCTTCCACAGAACCCGATGAAAAGGTTCGTCTGAGGAGGAAATGGACTTGGCTCGCTCGGCGCAAGAGCGGGAGCGAGGCGGGAGCGCCGAGCGTCACAGGCTGAGAGCGATTGAGTTCGATGGACATGTAGATAGATACGCAGGAGCCAAGGTTATGCACTTTATCGAGTTCGTAAGTTACACTCGGGTCATGAGAGGCAAGGCAAAGCAAGCAGCCGCGAGACAAAAACCAGCCTCCGCCTCTTCTCGCTCTACGCTCGTCGGTCGAGCATCTGTAGGTATGACCTCGCTCGGTGTCCTGCGTACGTATAGCAGCAACTCAATTAACATCGCCGATACGCTTTCCTTCGCTACCGGGCGTCATCCCACCCTCCTACGATGCGAAATGAAGGAAGGTGAGACTTCGGCGATGAGCTCGCGGTGCGGTGGTCTCCTGCGCTGGCAGCATCGTGCGGCGGTCGGAGGAGGCTCCTCCGCTAAGAGTTACGTACAAGCGAGAGAAAACCGCATGCTACAAGCTGCTGCGAAGTCGTAATGCGCCACCCGAGCCGAGCAGAAGTCGTCCCATCACCTGAGACAGGTTCGGCCCTTCTTCCTCCCCGCCTCGACGACTTCTCGCTCTGGTTCTGTAGCAATACGGGGGTCGAAATCGCTTGCCGTATCGGGACAGCCTTCTATTGTCCTGTTCTTGTTTGCCGCCCGCGCGATCCTCCGGCAGCAGCAGCAGCAGCAGCAAAGCGAGAGACGAAGCAAATCACAAGTCGCCCGAGCCGAGCATGTCTCATCAAGCTCGTCAGTCGCTAGTCAAGTGGGATTTGCAGTGCAGTGCAGCGTCAAGCCTCTCCCGTACATTACATACGCTTTGTTTCTCATGCAAAACGTCGTAGATAGCGTAGAGGGCTCGGAGGCTGAAGGCCATCGCCGAGCAAACGAGCGCTCGCTGGCGGCATGCAGCTCGATCGAGCCACATCCCACTTTTCCAAATCAAGTCAAGTCAAACGTTCCCGTGTAATTCATTCCGTAGTTAGTCGGCCACTACTTGCGGAACAGCGTGTGCTGCTCGGCGTCTGAGCTTCGCCGTGAGCTGCGAGCACGACCAAAATCCATCACCAAGCGACGATCTTGAGGCTGTGTTGTGCTGCGATGATGCATCCTACGTACTACTATAGCAAGAGTAATTTACTGCAGCACGCTGCCTCCCGCTCGCGCAGGGAAAGGACGACCGATGAAGGGCCTCGCTCGGTTTCTCGGCGTTTGCTTGAATTTGCGATGGACAAGAACGAGACCGGGAGGCAGGGAGACATCTGTACTACAGCACAGCACGTCGGGGATTCCCGCTGGGCTCTCGGCCATGCACAGCTTGCAGCGAGATCAGCCAGACGATTAATGCCACTGAGTCGAGCTGGTCGAAGATGCTCGGCGATCCCTCTTGCCTGTTGTGGTGCTGAAGCGAGCGGAAAGGAAAGATGGGGAGAAGAAGATCGTTTGTTGTAGAAGATGTTGGAAGCTGCCTCACAAAGCACCAGCTTGTGTACGAAGCGAGTCGACCGAGTTTCTATCCTGTCTCTCGCTCGCTTTGCTCCCGGTTAGAGCCTCACGAACGGGACCGGGAAACCATCCATGTCAACACCTCACAATCTACACACACACATGTTGACCACACCCAAGCTCTCGCGTGCTCCCGGGAGCGCCTGGCTAGAGATTCAAGAGCCATCATCGCCGAAGTGTTCGCGGAGATTTGGGTTCGCGACAGCAGGCACTAAGGGAAGGTTTCGGAGGAGGCGGGTTGTACTGGTAGCCGTCTGCAGGACGTCAAGTTATAACGCTGAGCAGCAAGTCCCCTCGTAATTTGTGAGGGAGGAGGGGAGAAGGACGATGTGATGAGCAAGAGAGAAGGAGCGAGGCTGCCGCTTGAGGAAGGTCGCGGCCGAGTGAGGGCGTGGGAGATGTAGCATGGCGTCGCGGAAAGGTCGGAGGGGCCGATCTTCGGAGAGGGGATCTTCGTTCGTGCGCGACGGGCTTGCAAGCCCAAAGGTCGCCGCCGTAACCCACAGGCTCTCTGCCGAGAAGCGACCCCGGCCCTTCCGTGCGAAAGGCTCTCAAGCGGGGTTCATCTTCTTTAACGCACAGTGCTGTCGAGTGGCTTGCACACCGTACCACCTTACTTCCTCTGCCCCTGCCTCCCTTGCTCTCCCCCTTCCTCCCTCCCTCCCTCACCAGACCGACCTCGGCGCTCTTTCCCCCTTTTTCGACTTTCGCGCTCGTTCGCTCGGCAGGACGCAACTCGGAATTCAGCTGAGGCTACTGGACAACTCGCGCATCCTCCGGGAAGAAACAGTGAGTTGCTGCTTCCTGTTGGCATGCATGGCCGAAGAGCTGGAGAGAGGAGAGAGAGTGACCGAGAGAGGGGGAACATCACAAGCTTGCGGAGAGCTGACCTTGTTTCGGTTTCGTCTGTAGAGCCTTACAGAGCTGCTCAAGAGCAAGCAGAGGGTCGCATTATTGATGCTGTACCACTCGCACTCGCAACGGTTGAGGGAGGCAGGGATGCTGCCCGTCCAAGTCGAGCCCGAAGCTCTCGACACCTCTTTCACTCCTCCTCCTCCCCTCTACTCGTTCGACTCGCACTCGGGATACCTCGCCTCGGCTGGCTGTACAGGGAATCACCTACAACCTTCACCTGCTACTCTGTACCCTTCTCCATCTCAGCAGCACCTCTTTTACGACCCTCACCAAGCGCAACCTGTCATCCCCACCTCGACCTTTCTCTACGACCCAAGTCTCGCCTCGTTCCAGTTCAACTCGTCGCCAGGAGAGGACTACTCGGATACATCAAATTACTCGCTCTACTCGCCTACGCATCAACTCGGAGCGGTGATGGCTGCCTCGTCGGGGTCCGACTACGACGAGCTGGAGCATCGTCGCGGCAGCTCAAACTCTTCGACCGCGACGACCGTCTATGGCGGCCCCGGCTACTCGGCGAAAGATCACGAGATGCTCTACTCGGACGAGGAGACGGCTGCTACCCTACAGCAGGATCAGCCGAGGAACGCGCAAGGTCAACACGACGGCTTCGCGGGGTGGAAGAGGAGCAGGGAAGAGGGGTCAGAGCGCTTGGACGGGCAAGAGCAGCAGCAACAGCAGGGGATGGAGGTTGACGAGGACTGGAGTTACCACCAACAGCACAAGCGCTACCGCCCTTCCACCGCCGACGCTGTAGCCCCTCCCCCTCTCGCCGCTCCCGTCACTCCCCCTTCCTCAACCTCGGCATCTACTCCGAGTTGAACATGGTCCGACCCAGCACCACGCTACCATCATCATCCTCAACACTCCTCTCATCCCACTCCCGTCGCCCGCTCAATGAGCCTGTCAGTCGCCCGAACCCTTTCTTACGGCGCCCCTCCTCCCTCGACCGAGCGCGAGCGCACCATCCCCCGTTCCCTCAGCTACGACGGAGTCCTCCCTGCCACTCGTTATACCATCGCCAGTGGCAGACCAGCGACCCCTACGCAACCCGTCGTACTCAAGAAGTTCACCCTTCCTGCCAGTCCGGCGTTGAGCCACGATAGGGGAGGATTCAGTCCGAGGGTCGAGTTGGAGTCGGCGGCTAGGTTTGAACCTTTGGTTCGCTCGGGAGGATGGGAGGAGACGTATTCGATTCCGTCGACGCCGGGGACGAGCTGTAGGCGTGCAAGTGGGGAGGAGGGATCGGGAGCGGGATGGACGGCGACCCAGCAGCAGCTTTACTCGCCCATCTCGCCGCCGCATCATCTTCACCCTGCACCACCGCCACAGCAAGTCGGCGATTTCTACCCTCCTCCTCCTACACCTCCGACTTCGACTACTCCCCTCACTCGCTTCCCGCCAGCGTCGGCGAGTTCGACCCTCCCCCTCCCAGAGGAGCCTCTTCTCCTCCCCGCTGTTCCACCGCGTCAGCCGACTACCAACTCTCGTCGTAAAGTCTCGCCGCCGAACCTTCCTGGTTCTGGTAGTAGCACAGGAGCAGGAGCAGGAGGAGAACCCGCCCTCCCCACGCTCCCAGGCCGTCGCCCTTCTCTCGCTCCTCGTCCCCTCCTTCCGCCGCCTTCGGTCCAGCCTGCCATCACCGGGACCACCGTCGTCCTCCCTTCCAACCCCAAAGGCCGGCCCTCCTCCGCCACCACCACACCCTCCCTCTCCGCTTCGTCCTCAACCGCCGGACCCATCTCGACCATCCACCCTCGCTTCAACGGTACTCCCGCACCTTCGACTACTGGTCCCAAGGAAGGAGGCGAGAAGTCCCATCCGTGCGAGTTTAGAGGATGTGGCAAGATGTTTCGGAGGTTGGAGCATCTCAAGAGGCATGAGAGGAGTCATACTCAGGAGAGACCCTATGGGTGTGAGGAGTGTGGAAAGTGGTTCAGGTGAGTTTTCTTCCTTGTTCTTCTCTTTCTCCTTGAGCGCGAAGCGAGAGCGCCGAGCTGACTCCCGGCTTGATTCAACAGCCGCTCCGACAACCTCGCCCAGCATAAGAAGACGCATGCCAAAGCTCTCGGATCTTCCCCTCCTCCTCAACCTCAATCGTCCTCCTCGGTGGAGCCCATCGAGGTCCCCGTCGCCATCCCTCGCGCTCAGTAGCTCGGCCCATCTCTTCTCTCTCTTCGCTATACTCGCATCGACCATGACTCTTCATACATACATTACGCTGTTCTTCCTCTTCATCCACTCATACTACACTACCTCATCTTCTGCTGTACCCCACCTCCTTCTCATCCTCTCGCCCCTCTCTCGGCGGAGAACTCTGTGCTCTTTCGTTTTGCTGTAGCCTTTCAGTACACCCCACCTCCAGACTTGGACACTTCTTTCCGAACAATACAATACACAAGCAGTACCTCATCGCTCCTCAGCCTAGTCCTAGTGAGAAGCAGGCGAGCTAGAAATGTGCTGCGCCGAAGTTTGGCCCTGTGGACTTGGGCCCGCTTGAAGCGCGAAGTACTACAAAGCGCGTCCCCCTCGCGGCCTTGTCTCCTTGCATCTCTCTCGCTCTCGCTCTCGCTCTCGTACAGGTTCAACACTCACCCTAGTCGCTCACTCAGCACCCCCGTCACCCCCACGCTCCTCATCTTCACCTCGAGTTCGCCTCCAGACGAGCACACGAGCGCGTTCCCCCCTCTCAGGCTCTCCGCCCGCCAATCAGCCACGCCAGCCAGCCCGTCTCTAGCTGAACAGACCCAGCTGGGGATGTGGCCTCCTTCTCTCTCCCTGTCCCTCTTCACCCTCGTTCTGCTGGGAGCACGAGCAGTAAGAGCAGCGGACAACCCGGACGACGCGAGCGGTGAGTTCCCTCTCCCTCTGGGGGGTGGGATGGGGCGCGGGCTGACGCGCTCTTCGTTAAACAGGGAAAACGCTTTAGTACGTCTCCCTTCTGCTCGACATCACTTCCCGCTGGTCTGCTGTTCTGCTGGAGGGGAGAGCTAGAAATGGGCGGACTGAGCGCGAGGGTGGGCTGCGCAGATGGGAGGAAGGAGGGGAGGGGAGGTGGTTCTATTGGGCTGCAGGGAATGTAGAGGATGGTTGGGCTGGGGGAGGCTGGTGCTGAGTAGGCCGGTGGGGAGGGAGGGCGGAAGCCGCAGAGGCCAGGGGCGGGAGCGCCGAGCAAAGGGGGGAAGGAGGGGAGTCCGTGCGTTGGGTGAAGGAGGATGGGAGGCGGAGGAAGAGGAGGATGTTGGAGAGGTGTGAGTTCTGGGAGGAGGAGCAGGCAGCAGTATGCGGCAGCAGCAGCAGCGGGAGTTCTCTCGCCTTTCTTCTCGGCGTACGGAGCTCGGAACTCTGTGCGCTGTGGGAAATGTCGCTTGACGAGTTCCTCGCTACTGCTTCTGGAGCTAGAGAGGGAGTGGCAAGCGGTCACTCCTGCCTCAGAATGGCTCCTCCAGTCGAGCGGCTTGGCCGGACGTTTCCTTCATCGAAGGCGTTGCACCTCGCTGGCTGAGCGCTGAGCAGGCAGAAGCAGGCGGGAGATGCCGATATGTTCATACAGTGTAGTCCGTTCAGCTAGTGGCTCAACGGCCTGCCCTGTGCGGTATCGAGGCCGTGGTCTTTCGTCTCGCTTCAGTGCGCCTGAGCATGAGGAGCAACCCGGCGCCGGGGAAGTGGCTAGGAGCTCTGACGTGGGATGTGTGCAGAGGGCGGCGCACTCTCCCGTGTTTTGTCTCTTCTCGAACTCCCTGTCGGCGCTGGAACCCGTCAGCAGCTCGGTCGAAGCAGAGGGCAAGACTTCGCTCGACCTGCGAAGGACGGGAGTAGGGCCAGGTGCCGTGTTCTCGCTCTCGATAGGGTCGGCGAGGGCGCCCGCTCCTTTCGCAGCGGTAGCTACAGGGATGGAGGACGAGGATGGCAAGCTCAGCGAGCAGGGGCGGCCCCAGTGGGCGGCGCCTGCAATCGATGCTCTCCCTTCCTGAGAAACCTCTGAAATGACTGTCTTTCTGATTCGGCATTGTGTTGACGAGATCGCCGCCGACCTCCCCTTGCCCCTCTTGCAGCCTCACCGAGCCCGCCTGCGGTTACTACCAGGTCCGTCCCGCCTCTCCCTGCTCGCTCGACGTTAGCTGACCTCGCTGATATATCACAGTGCTTCGTCGACTGGACGCAAGGTGAAGACGTCGCCGTCAATTGGCTCGGCCCTCCCGCCGGCTCCGTCTCGGTCATGCTCATCTCAACGAATGGAGGACCTACGTAAGTCTACTCTACTCTCTCACACGACTTGGAGCTACGCTGACTCGACTCGCCACCACAGATACGATATCGTCGACTCCATCGCTGGCATCTCGCAAGAAGGCTACTGCGACTCGGGCGGAGGACTCGGTGTAGTTCAGCCAGGCGTCGAGTGCGGTAGGATCGAGTTCACCGTTCCGGGCGGATGGCAACCTCGGGACAACTGTGCGTTCCTTTCTCTCCCTCTCACACCTCCCTCTCCCTTCCGCTGACCTTCCTCGAACCGAAAAGACACCATCGCCGTGCAATCCCTCTCCGACCCCTCCCTCATCGGCTACACCGACAACATCAACATCGTCAAGCGCTCCAACGTCGGCACAGGAACCGCCGTCTCGCTACACACCATCGCGGGACCAACGAGCACAAATTGGAACGCCGCGGCGAGCTTCACGGGCAAAATCCCAGAACCTACCGCCGTGACGGTCACTTCGAGCAAATCCAAAGCTTCCTCATCGTCGACCGAGGCGCCAAGCTCGTCACAGAAGGCTTCCTCCTCCACGGACGACTCGTCTACCAAGTCCTCGAAATCCCGCTCTCCCTCCTCCGACTCCTCCTCCACTGGCGCCGAAGACTCCTCATCACCATCTTCCACCTCGCCCGCCTCCTTCTTCACCTCCGACTCGACCTCCCCCTCCTCCTTCGCTTCCGTCTCAGCAGGCGGCTCCCTCGCTGCTCAAGCTTCAGGCTCGAGTGAGGCATCCGCAGTGGCTACTGCTGTTCCCACTTCTGGAGCGGGAAGTACATTGTCGACTGGTGTTGGTGTAGTGGTCGTGCTGTTGGGGCTTGTTGGCGTGCTAGCGGTTTGAAGAGCAGATGGAGAGGCAGTTTCGGTTTTCATCGGTTTTATCTCGTCGTTAGATACCCCACACTTCATCGCTTGCTCCCTCTCATCTAATGCAAACCATGATCGTATTCTCGCAGATTTGTCTCGGCCCGGCGAGGCAGGAGAGCGCGAGAAGAGCGCGAGCGCCAGGGTTTGCGCCGAGGTCTCCTCGAACAAATCGGTTCGCGCGTTCGCGGCGCGCTCACAGCTTGAGTGATGGTCACGAAAGGTAGTCTAGCATTCCTCACACAAGCTCCACAGCACCCAGCGTGGCTCGTTCGGTTTCAAAGCTTCTCTCTCGCCCCCCTCCTGGCTCGAACACTCGGCCTTGTCTCCCTTCTTGCTCGTCATCGACTTGCTGCTAGGCTTCGAGGATTCGTCTTGAGGGATGAGAGAAGGCTCGCGGGTAGGAAGGGGTACGATGGTGGAGATGGAAGGGTCGACGACGTCGAGGCGCCAGTCGGCGATGAGGCGGGCAAAGCGGAGCGAGGCGTCGCGAGGGATAGTGAGGGCGTCGGGCAAGATGGACGCAACTAGACTGAAGGGGTTGTCTTCGCTCAGGAGAGAGGGAGGGGTGGCCCAGACGATGGGGTAGGGGCGGCAGTAGAGGGGGAGAGGTCGAAGCCTGAGTGGAAGAGCGATCGCCGAGAGCGAGTTTAAGTCGGTGCAGTGGTCGACTCCTGGGGCTGAGCAGCCTTGGTCGGAGGGTAGACACAGATGACAGTGTTTGAGGAGGGTAGCAATGGCCTGCAGCAATGGCGTTAGCTACGTCGTGAGGCCGATTTACAGACGAGCTCACCTCCGTATCCTTGAACGGTGGATGGTTGATATCGTAATCGGCCATCTTATCCCAACAGACGTCGCACTCGTCCTGGGGTAGTCCCCATTCGTCGTCGTGGTCGTAGCGCCGACTGCCATGACGGTACATCTCGAGGCGCCTCGTCGACGCGCAAGTGCTACAGCAGAGAGAGAGAATGGCCGCTGACTTGGCTGCACGGATCTCTAGCTTGATCATCTCCCTCTTCACCATCTCCCACACCTCCTCGGGTAGATCCCTCGCCTTCGTCTTCTCGTCCTGCCCCTGGGCCTCGATCTCGAGCTTGCCCCTCCTCCTCCTGGTAATGATGAGGTCGATGGAAAGGATGGTAGGTCGAGTGGCTTTGTGCGCCGTAGCGGCAAAGTTGAGCGAGGCGGTGGTGACCCAAAGGCCGTAGAAGAGGGTCGTTTCGCTCGCGGGCATTGGCGCCGCGCTGGGGGAAGAGATGAGGCTGGCGGGAGCTGTAAGGAGTGGTGCGGTGTCGAGCGGGTCGAGGAAGGCTCCTCTGTACCTCCGAGCTGTCGAGACGGCGAAAGGAGACGAGAGCGAGAAAGTGGGAGGAGAGCAAGAAGCATCGCTCGACTCGGCTCCCTCGACTCCGCTTTACTTGGCGATTGGGTAGGCGGATTCCAGGCGCCCGCTCGCATCCAGAGGTAAAACCATCCTTCTCGAGCCGACTTTCACGGTTCATCTGCACATCGAGCTACAGTTGCTAAGAACAAGCTTCGACGAGGACGAATCTGGCTGACTTTGGGCACCGCGCGCCGTATCCTCTGTTCCTACCAGCTACTTTGTATCTGATCGGCGATGTGAGCTCAGTCGCACGGCTCGGACAAGCTCCACAGCATCCAGCGAGGCTCGGCTTCGGCGAAGAGCTTTGGCGCCTCCTTGACCTCGGCTTCCTTCTTGATCGCGCTCTTGTCGTCGGCTTTGTCGCGCTCGATGTTGGTCGAAGGAGGAATGGGATCGTTGAGAGAGAGTTGAGGATCATTGGGAGAGAGCGCCAGGTCTTGGGTGCGGTCGCGAGCCTGGAGGCGGTAGCTGGAAACGAGTCGGCGGAAGCGGTGATGGGCGTCGGCGGGGACGAGGAGGGAGTGGGGAGAGAAGTTGAGGACCGCAGATGCGGCGCCGTGACCGTGCTTGCAGTCGCTCCTAGCTGATGGAAAGCGATTGACTGAGTTGGAACGAAGTGGGAGGGAGATCGCGGAGAGGCTGTTGAAATCGGAACCGAAGCATTCGGGGTCCTCATACCACATCTCGGTCGAAGGCATCTGAAGTCCATGGTAGGCGAGAAGGGCTCGAATGTCCTGCAACAAGGAGAATGAGCGAAGCGCTGAGACGAGGCCCAGCGTCGACTGACCTTGATTTGCTCAGACGTGCGTGCATGCAGAAAACCCGAATTCGCCGCAGCTTCTACGCAGACCCCCGTTATACAGTTAGGGTATCCCCAGCTCGTCCAGCGAGGCTTGACTTGCCCTTCCAACCGGCGCTTAAACTCGCAGTTGTGACAGTCACAGCTGTTACCCCTTAGCCGACAGTCCTCGCATCGAAAGCCGTCCAACACGTCGAGCTCCACCTCCCTGACCTCGATGCCGAGCAGCTGATCCTTGACGAGATCCCACACCTCCTCGGGCAGCTCCCTCGCCGTCGTCTTCTCGTCTTGGCCTTCAATCTCGAGCTGTCCACGACGGCGACGACTGATGATGAGGTCGATGGCGAGGTTGGTGGGTCGAGTAGCTTTGTGCGCTGTAGCGGCGAAGTTGAGCGAGGCGGTGGTGACCCAAAGGCCGTAGAAGAGGGTCGCGTGGCTCCAGCACATCGACGGCGAGCGAGAGCGGGAAGGGGCGGTAGACGAGGCTGTAGGTCAGAGGCTGTAGGTAGAGCTCCTGCTTTGAGCTCCTGCGAGCTGTCGACGGAACCCCCGAAAGAAAAGAGCGAGATGTGGAAGGAACACAAGGCTCGAGTGCGGACGACTTCTTGGGATGACTCGCGGGCCATTCAACTCAGCTCGGATTCGAAGCCTCAGAGAATGAAGGCACTGCAATCGAAATTGCCAGCTCGAAACCAGCCCCGCCTAAGCCATTCTCGACCGAACGGGGTCTCGGAATTGGAGGCAGCGCCGAGCAGCTTGCCTGGGCAAAGCAGAGGGTTGAGGTTGTATGATGGCTGAGCAATCGCTACTGGAAGTCATGTATGATTTCTGGGAAGCCGCTCGGATCCAATTGACTCACCAGAGCTAGTCGGATGGCCTCCCCTGCCCCGAGCTTGCTTCGCCGAGCTCACGAGGCTGAACACGACTGCCTGCAAACAACCGAAGAGCTTGACAAAAGACCTGCAATACACAACGCGAGAAGAATCGTCGATTCTACTGACATACAAACCTGCCCTTTCGGCTCGGAGCCGAACTTCGGCGGCTCCCCGATCTTGCCTTCTCCCACGACCTTACTTATCGCTCTCGGCTCGCTACAACTGCTCAGGACGATTCTGTAGTTTCTCAATCACCTCCAGTGCACCTGTCCGCATCGTCCGACGCCTTTCAACAGCCTACAGGACCCCCCACTTTGAATTGATCTCGCCCGCGCTCGCTCCACGACTCAAGGGCGGATCAGCACGATGCAGAAGCTCAAGAACTTTACGCTCCCGACGCTCCCCACATTCGCCTCGAGCAGCAGCAGCGCTACAGAGAACACTTCACCACCTCTGGATCCCGACACGCTCACCACGCTCGACGCTCGACGCACCGTCCTTGCCGCACTGCTCGCTTCCCTCACAGTCTACCGCAGCACAGCCGCCAAACTACGACCAGACCCTCAGAGATCTCTTGGTGGCTCGACGGAGACGGCTCTTCCCGTGCAGTGGGTTGGGAGGGAGATGCTAGCGGGAGAGGAGCAGCTCGACTCGCTTGATACGGCTCCCGAGGGCTTCGCGGCGTACGGTGAGCAATCATGCCTTCAGCATTATTCTACATGATTCCGACTGACTTCACTGCTGTTCCACAGCGCGCACTCTCAAGCTCGTCGGCGAGGCGCAACTCGGGGTTGCGCAGCTGAATCAAGTCCTGCTCGACACGGTCGGCGTCTCGGTCCTGCAAGAGCTCGATCAGACGGCACGGGATTTCAAGGACTTTGAGCGCAAGTACAAGGAGGCGGAAAAGCTCAGAGCATCCCTCGAATCCAAGCTCGCAAAGGTGGGGCGGCTCGCAACGAGCGAGGAAAGGGATGCTGAACCTTTTCCGCACGCTCATACAGAAGGAAAAGAAGACTGCAGACGCCGAAGCTGAGCGAGTAGCCGAGCTCGACTACAATGACGCTTGCGATTCGCTGGACCGGCTCGCTCGCTCCCTCCTCACCGGAGTCGACAAAGACAAGCAAGTTCTCGAGGACCTGCTGGATGCTCAGCTAGGTAAGAATTGTAGCATCACTTCTAAGAAGCATCCCACTGACCGCCACTCGCCTGCAGAACACGCCACGAAGCAGGCTGACCTGCTGCGAGAGTGCCGAGCAGCTCTCTCCTCCTCCAAGCCGTGAGCTTAAGCGCTATAATGTTCCAAGCTTTGAGCTGACTCTCGCATCTACACAGCGCCCTTCCTCCTCGCTCTTCTGCTACCCTCGGACTCCCTCGAGCCACCACCCGCATGGCTCGCTCCCATTCGGACTCGGTCGTCCGCCCCGAGCGGCAGTCCTCTTCTCCATCCTCGGCACCTCACTCGCCCAGCATGTCGGGCGCGTCCACTCCCAGCCTTCGACGCAGTACCATTGGCACTGCCAGCGCCGACAAGAGCAAAGGAGGTCGTCCCGCCATCCCCGACGCTCTCAAGGCTCAGTCGCGGAGCAGGAGCAGCAGCATGTTGGGTCGCTTCTCTCCAAGCGTCATTCGCGGCAAGAAAAAGGAGAAGAAGAATGGAGCACAAGAAGGCGAGGACGACGACGACGAGGATGCCTACCGTCACGAGGAAAGCGAGCCGGAACCGCTCGACGACCCTCCCGCTGCCGTCACCAACTCGCCCTCGTCCCGCTTCACTGGCGCCCTCCCCACCCTCAGCTCGTTCAAGAACATCTCACTCAGCAACGGCTACTCGTCAACCAAGTACGACTCCCTCACCGACGACGCCTCCTCCCGCAACTCTTCCTCTCCTTCCTCCGCCGCTGCCTCCGCTCGCCGCGCCGTCCCTCCCGCTCTCAAACGTCACCAGACCGCTCCCTCCCCTCGCACCTCCTCTTCCCACGACGACCGCGATCCCCCTAAATTTGTTGAAGCGCGCTGGCAATTCGCCACGGCCGAATCGGGCGAGCTGGCGCTCGAGAAGGGCGACCTTGTGCGCGTGGAGGAGGAGATCAACGCTGAATGGATGGCAGGAGAGATTGTCACTACCTCGGATGGCAACGAGCGGCGTGTAGGTCGTCGAGGCATGTTCCCTACCGCCTTCGTCGCTCCCTCCATCTCGACCCTCTCCTCGGGGGCTTTCGACTTTTCGCAACCAAGTCGGAGGAGTCAAGAGCAAGAGAGAGGCGACTCGTGGAGCATGAGCGCGGCTTCCACGACGGATGAGGAGGCGAGTGAGCTGTCGGAGGATGAGGAGGCGAAGGAGGGATTGAGGGATTCGGGCGGCAAGTCGGGAACGGGAACGCCGAGGAAGGCGCCGCCTCCTCCACCGACGAGGAGGAGGACGGGGACGGTGGGAGCCACGGCGAGTCCGTTTGCTGATTAGGGGAGAAGGGTCGTTAGAGAAGCTAGATTATTCGCAAAGCAGCAGTTTCTTTCGCTATCGCTTCAGATCGCCTCCAGAGACTGTTTGATCGAGATGCAGCGTCTTCTGCAGTCAAACACTCCCAGATGAACAGCAATACGATCTACTGCGAAGGGAAAGCGCAGTAGGAGCGAGGTGGAAGGGGAGCGAGAGGGAGGGAGAGAGAGAGAGAAAGGCGAAAGGGTCAGCGAGCTGCTCCAGCTTCTTTCAACTCGTGCAGTTGCTCTTCCCCGCTTCCCATCGCCTTTTCCAGCAACAGCATTTCCTGCAACGGTTTCGTGTGTGGGGGGGAACTCAGATACCGTTGTTGTTGATCGTCACGGCTTGTACGGCGCCAACCGACAAGATAAGGCAGTCGCTCTTCTCTCTCTCTCTCTCTCCAGGCGAGTGAGTGAGTGGGATGACAAATCGTAGTGCAAAGCGCGAGGATCCAGCCTACATGCCTCAACCCCGCCGAGAGACTCAAATGAACAGCTCCTTCACCTCCATCAGCACATTCTCCTCCCCGGCGTTCGCTCTGCTGCTCCTCGCCTTCTCCGCCGCGCTCGTCCCCGCCCTCGCCTTCCTCAACTCGGCTTTCCTCCTCCTCGCCAACTCCTTCTTCTCGCGAGCGGTAGGACCTCGACGAGGTTTCGGTGGACGGTGAGCCTTCTTGGACGATCTCGTCTCGCGCGCCTCGGGTTCCTCCTCCTCCTCCTCATCGGTGTGCTCCTCGACGTCGTTGGAGGTGGTTGGGGAGGGAGCATCGGAAGTAGCGGGGCTCTGTCGACGCGAACGGACCTTGCGGTTGTGGTGGGAGTCGTCGCCCGAGACCGAGGACATGGAAGCGGAGCGGGCGCGGAGACGAGGGCTGCTGCTGTGAGGGATTTCGAGGTGGTCGGAGGAGGAGGGAGGAGGTGAAGTCGCAGGGGAGGGTGGGCCAGAGAGAGGGAGGGCGATGCTTTGGGCGAGAAGGGAGGTGGAACTCGTTGCAGGCTTCTTGGGCCGACCGCGGATTCGGCGAAGGGGAGGTGGTGGCTCGTCGGGTGTGGAAGGGATGGACGACGTATCGTCGTCGTCGTCGAGGGGGGTGAGAGAAGGCTGTTGGTGACCACAGGTCAGCTATGGCGACAAAACGAGAGAGCAAAGACCACTCACAGGCTCGACGTTAGGGAGGCCGGAGTGAGGACCAGCGAGACGGCGGATGGAGCTGTAGTGCTCCCAGCTGTGATACCTGCAGCATTGAAGAGCGAGTGAGTGATTGAGCCGGGAGAGCGATGCTTGCAAGTGACCTACACGATGTAGAGGGTGCCGGTCGCTCTCGGTCCTTGACTCGTCTGCTTGCCCTTGCCCTTCTCCGCCTTGAGCTTGGCGTGGCGCTTCTTCAGCCTGAGTTCTCGAGGCGTGAGGTTCTCCTGCAGCGGCTCCTCCTCGGCCTGCTCCTCCTCCTGCTGGTCGGGCGAGACGACCCCTGCCATAGGCTCGGGGGTGATCACGTAGGTCAAACCGGGTTGCACGACCTTGATGGAACGTTGGTAGAGATTTGCGAAAGCCGAGAGTTCAATGTTGGTGCCGTAGGTCCCTGCAGAAGAGCATGAGCAGAGTCAGCTCGTGAAGGAAGGGCGGCTCTGCGAAGGACTGACCGAGGCGTCTCATGCTGCCTACGTGACCATCGTAGCCTCCGGGGACTGAGTCGCTGTCCACAAACAGACGATATCGGTCGGCGTGAGAGCTCAGGTGTTGGCAGACCTGCAAAGTGAAGCCAGGTGAGCTTCGAGAGAGACAAACATGCGCGAGGCGGGGAGACTCACTTCGTGACGAATAGAAGCGTGGCTGCCATCGCTGCCCGTGAGCTGGTCCGAGAGTGCTCTAAAAGATTCCGAAAGATCAGCCGCTGCCGCTATCGCTTCTCAGCGCAAGCAAGCTCACCGAAAGAGACAGTTGCCGTCCTTGGTGTTTGCGAGAGGTCAGCAGGAGTGACCAAGAAGTAGGGAAGCCTGGTAGCTTACACCGAGGGTATTGGCAGCATACAAGCCTGCGCTGGAGAGCTGAGCTTTGAGCAATCGCTCCTCCTCACCCGGATCCTCGATGAGCTGGGAGCAAAGCGGCGCGAGCGTCAGCAGTGGAAACGCTGTACTGCAACAGAGCGCCAGGGGCTCACCTTGGGCTTGTTACTACGAGTCTTTGAGCGCGCTCTCGGCCGCGCAAAGTCGTTCTTGCCGCCTTTGCGAGCCATGGAAGGCGAGGAGGAGCTGGTCTCGTGCGGGCGCGAGAGACGAGCAAAGGGAGGCGAGTTGGAGGGTTACGAGGTGATATCACGGTCGTGGAAGCAGGCGTAGCAGTAACTGGTTGGCGGGCGAAGGAGACGAAGAGGAGAAGAGGTGGGATTGAAGTACAGAAGCAAGAGAGGCCTCGGAGCTCCTTGATCCTTGACGTCCCTAGCGTGAGCGAGGCTACCTACTTCGCTACAATTCACAGCAGCGGGTAAGAGCAAATACTATGGTGTACAATTGATTCTCTGTAAGAAACCGATAACCGGATACGGAGACTAAGAAGGCCCCTAGACGCCTCCGCCGAGCTTCCCTCTCTGCTGCGCTGCTTGCTCCTCAACCGGCTGCCCCAAAATTAATCCACTCTCAAGCCCATCTCCCCATCTCCCTTGCTCCCGCAGGCGCTACCGTGGCCGACGAACTCCGCGCGCCCGAATCGGCGGTGGCCGTGGCGACTTCAACGGTGGCCGCCGACGGCGATACAGTGATGCCGGTATCCGTGTGGGAGACAACGGGGACGACCGTGGACTCGGGAGGCGTATCAGGAGTGGTGGAAGAGTCCGAAGCGTCGTTGGAGCCCTTCTTGATTCCGAGGCCAGCGCCGAGCCCTACTCCGAGGGCGATGAGAAGGAACAAGACGCCCAGAAAGACTGGAAGAGGTGGTAGGTAGGTCAATGTGTAGCTCTGCATCGCAGAGAGGAAAAGCCGCACGGAGAGTCTTGGGGCGCTGCCACCACTTCAACTGTTTCCTCGGTCGGCGACGAGCTCCGCCGACTCGCTTCGAGGTTCTAGGCTTGCCCTCGACCAGACGCGTCCTGCCATGACTGTCGATAGCTCCGGAGGGGCGGGATTGGTACGGCTGCGAGCTGGCGGGCAGCACAGTCGACTTCTCGGCGTCGACAGCAGGCGCAGGGGCGGGCGCCGTCCTCTCGGTGAAGGCTTCTGGGTGCGCATATCCTTCCTGTTTATTTGTTGGGTTCAGATCAGCGCTTGCTCGACTGGAAGAGCTCTCCGGAGCGTCAAGGACGCACCTGTCTGTCCTCCTGGGTAAGTTCTCCTCCGGCTTGCTGCAGGAAGCGGTCGCTCTCTTGCGACGGCATGGCGCCGACATTCGAGTGCCCTTGGACACTGGAGCCGTGGTTGACGGTCGACATGTCGAGTGGCGATTTGTGAAGGGCGAAAAGCAAACAGACGGCTTCGGTCGTCCTTGGAGAAGGGCCGTGCAGAGAGGGGTGAAGGCCGACTTAGCTTGCAGAATACATGCAGACCTGCAGATCGATAGCGAGAGGATACCAGCTGCTTTTGACTCGTCTGTATCTGAGTAGCTTCTCGTATCCCCCTAATTATAACCCGCTCGAGCCTCCCGAAGTCGGCTGCTTTCACTCCTTGGTTCTGCCTCTCGCTCGTCTTGCTGCTTGTTCGTCTCCCACTTCTGGCTTGGTGACGAGCAACAGACGAAAGGTGAGCTTAACCTTTCTGTGAGTCAGCTACGCCCGCTGATCATCTCCTTACAGCTCTCGAAATGCTGCTACGAGGTCCCCTCCACTCTGCTCGACTCTCGACCTCGCACGCTCGCCTCAGCACTACTTTACCCAAACCATCCCCATCGCAAGCTCTTCATTCATCGACCGCAAACCCCGCCAATAAGAAGGCCGCCAACCTCCGTCCCTCGCAGACCGAGCAAAGGCCGCTCGCCGAGCGCAAACGATGGCAAGAGCTCGTCAAGGAGCACAGAAAGCTCAGGGCGCCTCGCTGCTTCTCGCAGAGCCTCACCAGTACCAAGTCCGAGTGGCCTTACCTAGACAAAGTCGCAGCTGCACTCTTCCTTCCCATGCCGACCGAGCTCCCTCCTCTGCCGCCGGCTCTCGAGAAGGAGGTGTTCCGCATCAAGGCTGATGCTTCCCCCGCTACTCCTCACTACGAGGTACTCGAGTGGCTCGGCGACCGAGAGCTCAACAGCGTCGCAGCCCAAGTCGTCGTCGTTCTCGCGCCGGAAGGGTTCGGTTCGCAGAGGCTCAAATGGCATAGTCAAGGGTGGGTTCGAGCGTCGGAGGAGCAGGGATCAAAGCTTACCTCCTGTCTGCTCCACAGACTTTCCAAGCTCATCACGGGGAAAGCAGCAGCCGTCTTCGCCAAACAGTTCGGCATGAATCTCCGCTTCAAAACTCCCGTCAGTGAGGAGACGTTGGCGGATCGCTTCGAATCTTACGTCGGCGCTCTGTGGGCGTGCAAGGGAAGCGGCGCCGTATTGGAGCTCCTCGCTCCTATCTTCGGTCGGGAGATGCTCAAGGTCGCCCTCGACGAGCTTGAGGTCCAGGAGGTCGCCGAGGGCAACGAGAACCTCACACCGGTACCAGCTCCCGCCGTGCGGACCCATAACATTGCTCCTCTATCAAACAAGCTCCATCGAGGGAAAGGAGCTACCTCCGCACAGTAAGGTTAGCGCCGACCGAGCTCGATGCCTTACCTACGAGGCGAGGTAGCTAAGAAGCGCACATCCGAGAAGGAAAAAGTCAGTGCATCTCCTCTCTAGATCGTTTCATGGTTATACTGACTTTCCCTCACCTTGACAGCCCTAAGCGCAGGCGTCGCGGCGGAGCTCTCCCCTCGCTCTTCCTCGCCTGCACCTCTCATCAACGCCGTAGTCTTCCTCCAACGATACGATACCACCTTCTTTGTGTAGTTCATGCCCTCCGAGTCCGAAAACCCCCCTCCTTGCCCAGCTCACGGCTCACGGCGAGGGAAGCTGAGAGCTGGCGAGCGCCGAGCGCCGAGCTGAAGCGAAGCAAAGGAGGGGTTGGAAGCGCACCGTCTACCCCAAATCAATCAGCTTGATCCCAAACATCCGCATCTGCAGCAAAGTGCATCCTTAACGATAGGGGTCTGGGCGGTCCGTGCCCAAGTGTGCCCAAGAAATCGCTCGCCGCTCCTTCTCTCCCTCTCTTCTTCCTTCCCTTCACCTCTTCTCGTCCTTCTTTCGACTCGACTCTTTTCTGTACTCCATCAACATGATCCCCTCTTGATCTCTCTGCTCGCCGACAGCCCCATCGTGCAAACTTTCTTGTTCGTCTTTTCCTCCTTTGCGCTTTCTCTTCCTCGGGATCCAACAGCAACCCAGCAGCGGGCTTCAGTCGTGGGGGCACTGTGATGACAATTTCAATTCACACTGTCTTATCTTGTCGGTTGGCGCCGTACAAGCCGTGACGATCAACAACAACGGTATCTGAGTTCCCCCCCACACACGAAATCGTTGCAGGAAATGCTGTTGCTGGAAAAGGCGATGGGAAGCGGGGAAGAGCAACTGCACGAGTTGAAAGAAGCTGGAGCAGCTCGCTGACCCTTTCGCCTTTCTCTCTCTCTCTCCCTCCCTCTCGCTTCCCTGCCACCTCGCTCCTACTGCGCAACAGATCTTCTCCGAGCTCAGCGCCGAGTCCTTGTCGCGCTGTCTCCCTCGCCCACTCCACACGCTGGCCGTCAACGCGGATGAGAACTCGACAACATTCGCCATCTGTAAGCTTTCACCTCTTCTCGTGACTCTTCATCGCCGTCGGGAAACAGCAGCGCGGAAGCAGGGACGATGCTCCATCATCTTTACTTCTTTCTCCGTCGTAGCATGCCCTTAGATAAGGCAGTGCCGAATACTATCTTATTACAAAATGAACCTTTCTGAGCGTACACGCTGCTAAATTCCCGGGCGAGCACTTGAGCAGGGCAGCGAGGAGCACAGCGAGCTGACCTTGCCTTGCCTTTCTCCACGACAGATGACCTACACTGGCGCTTGCCGGCTTGCTGTCTACGAGCCTCGTCTCCACGAACGCCACCGCATTCGACCACTCGCTCATGATCGTCGCCGTGAAGGTAAGCTCTCCGTTTTCGCTCCTTCCTGCTCGGCGGACGTCTCGCGCTTGATGAGAACATCAATATCGACAACTAGCTATCCCAAAGGGAGGCGATGCAGTTTCAAAAAATGTTTTAATTAGACACTGATGCGACTCGGCCGCCGACGGATGGGAAGAGGCTTGACCGAACCAAGGCGCTGACCTTCTCTCGTCCCAGCACAGACTGGTCCACCCCGGCTCGCTCGCAGCTCACTGGACTTCGTGGGGCTTGTCAGTACCTCGAGTGTATCCCTTGCAGCACTCACCAGACACCGCAGACCCACTCACCTTCGCAGAGTGACTCGATTCCGCTGCGACGATGAGGGAGCCGAGCACGACGTCTCGCTCAGCTAACCTTCCTTCCCGACAGCGCCATGTCAAATCCAGTCTATCCTTACTTCTACCCAACGCGCCGCTATGAGCCGCAACGAGAGGCGCGAAAGCAAAGGCGACGGCGAAGCTCGGTGAAGGCAAGCCATGAGCGCCGGCGAGGGGTGAGAGACCTTGCTACATCTCGAGAGGACCAAGAAGCTACAGCAAACAGGTAGAGTGGATCGCTAGTCGAACCTGCTCGTGAAGTGCAAGACCAAAAGCTCTTTTCGAGCGCCGTTCGCTCGCCAGCTTGCCTTTCGCTGCTTCCTGCTCTCTCTGCTCGCTCTTCTCTCTGCGCCAAATCCACTGGGATAAAGCCAGATTTTCTCGAGGGAACGATCGTCTCCCCACGAGCCTCGACTTCTCTGTCTGCTTGCCTACAGCGCGCTCAAAAAAGATGGATCTGCTGCCGGAGGTGAGTTACTCGCATCACTTGCGCGCTGCTGAGCCCGCTGATGCGTCCTAATCTTCGCAAAAGCACAATTCTGCCTACGGTACCCAAGAGTACTGGGACGAGCGCTACGCAAGGGAGGCGCCCGACGCGACGTTCGACTGGCTGAAAAAGTACGAGGACATGAAGCCCTACATCCACCAATTCGTGCCCGATCGAAGCAAGAGGATTCTTCACCTCGGCTGTGGCAACTCGACATTACCCATCGACATGTACGACGACGGCTACGAGCAGCAAGCCAACTTGGATTACTCTTCGGTCGTTATTGAGAAGCAGCAGGCGCTTCACGGGGAGGTCAGGCCGAAGATGACCTGTATGTGCTCGCCTGCAATCCTAGAGACTGTCTGCTGACCCTCCTGGCGCTCACAGGGTGCACGGGAGACATTCGCAAGCTGCCGTTTGAGGACGGGTCGTTCGACGTCTGCATTGACAAGGGTAAGCTCTCAGTCGTGAGATACACTGCGTAGTCTCTAGCTGTTCAGCGCCCTGCGAAGGCCCACGCAGATCGACTCGATGGACGACGCTGATCGCCGCTTTGCTCCGCTCCCTCTTCCTTCTCTCACCGCCGTTCTCTGCACCCATCTCCCTTCGTTTCTATCTCCAACCCCACACAGGTACCATGGACGCCATGATGACCCAAGGAGGAGATCCATGGGTGTGTATTCCCCTCTCACTCGCCGGCAAACTCGCTCGCTGACCCTCGGCGTTGCAGAACCCGCCGGCCGAGATCATGCAGGCCTGCAAGGAGGAAGTCGACGAAGTATGCAGGGTGTTGGCACCTGGCGGTATCTTCCTGTACCTGTGAGTAGTTGCTCGTCGGCTTTGAGGCGCCGCGAGCTCACCCTCCCTTCGCAGGACGTGGGGTCAACCGCATTTCAGGAAACGGCATCTCGTGCGAGAAGGGTGGACGATTCAGGTGGAGGAACTAGGAGGAGAGTCCTCATTCTCGTACTTTTTGTATATCCTCCGGCGGACCTACGAATGAAACTCGCCGCCTTCTCATTTCGCTCCCGCGCCGAAGTCTGTCGGTGAAGACTCGTTGCACTGTGCTGCAGCTAGGAGTGGCTCGAGTTCTACCTTTGAAAGACTGGTGAGGGTCATAGAGGCAGCGTGTAGACGAACAAGAGCAGCTAGTGCTTTTCGCTCTCCTCGGATTCGATGCGCGCCGAGAGTCGAGCACGAAAGCAAGCTATATCACAAGCAAAGACCAAGCGCAAAGCTACAAACAAGCAAGAAACTCATCCTCCTCCCGAATCACTACTCCCAAGATGCGGTGAGGTAAAAGCGAGCATCATCCCATCCAAGCTCCTTCTCGCCGTCTCCCTCGGCGGCGGCTGCCCCGACATCCCTTCTCTCGATAACGTCCCACTCCTCGAGCGTCTCGAGGAGCATGAGCACTTGGGGAAGAGTCAAGAGACGGAGGGCTTCCGAACGGGCGAAGAGTTGTTGCTGTGGGAGGGCGAGCGAGGTCAGCGATGCGACAAAGAGAGGGAGCGCAGTCAGAGACTCACGGTGGTCGCGCCGCTGTGCAAGAGAAGGAGACCCTTGATCCAACCAGTCGCCTTCTCCCACATGGAGGGAATGACATCGCCGTGCAGGTCGCGCCAGGGAGCGGGGAAGATGCGAGTGAGAGTCGAGTCGTCCTCGTCCTCATCCTCGCCCTCGGGCGTCGCCTCGACCTCGGGCTCTTGCTCCTGCTCATCGTCCTGATCTTGACTCGTCGCATCATTCTCCTTCTCGGGAGCCGACCCGGCCTCGGCCTGCTGGGGAACCTCCTTGCGTGGAAGGACGGCGACGGTCCAGCTCGAGAGGAATTGCGAAGCGACGAGGGTGACGGTTTTCTCGCCGGCGAAGAAGGCGAGAGGAGGAGTGGAGGAAGTGAGAGCCTTCTGAGCGGCCTTGAGAGCGACCGAGTTGAGATGAGGAAGTTGCGTCTGCCAGAGATTGAAGAGTCAGCGAAGGTCGAGCTGAAAGCGAACGGAAGCGAGACTCACGGCGAGGACGTTGAAGGACAGTCCAGCGACTCCAGCAGCAGTGATGAGATCGAGCACCTCGACAGCAGAAGACGACTCGTCGGTGATGGTGCTCTCCATTCCCGAGCGCGCCGCGGCGAGTGCGGTGGGATCGGCGGTGTGGCCTTCGCGAGGGAAGACGGGCGGGTTGCGAGGAGGCTGAGCGCGCACGTCGAATGGTCCAGCGGATTGATTCGCCGCGACCAAGACGGAGAGCTCGTAGGCTTCATCGTCTGTTGGAAGAGTAAAGGCGTCAGTTCCCAAACGCGAGGGGAGAGATCGACTCGGCGCACCTTTCTGACGAGTCTGATAGTCGCTGGGATCGCGGAAGGCGGCAGTCGTAGAAGTATCGACGTTCATAGTCACCTGTAAGTGTCGAACGAGGTCAGCGAATGCTTTCTTATCAGACGAGAGAGGCGAGCTTCGACTTACCTTGCCCTCCGAAGCGAGACGGATGAGCGAGATCATGTCGCCTTCGAGTGCAAAGAGAGGCCACTCCATCGACTTATCCTCGTCGAGAGCGAGAAGCTCGCGCTCCTTGTGCGAAGCGATGAGGCTCTTGGAAGGGCTGATGAGATCCTCGAAGGAGGATTGGAACCTGCGAGCGCGAGTGATCAGCGTCAAGAGCGGGGGTTGCACAGGAGAAGGGAAGACTGACCTGTCCGAGAAGGTGTGGCCACGTCCTGGGGCGCGACGAGTGCTCTCCTTGGTACCTTTAGGCTTGATGATGACGGCGTTGTCGAGCAAGTCCTTGAGGGCCGGCTCGAGGTTGGCGTCGAAGGGCTGGAGGAAGCGGGCGCCGTGAGCAGGAGTGTAGCGGTCGGCGGGAGTGGTGTAGAGCATCTGTTAGGGAAGCAAGAGGTCAGATCTCGGACATGCTTGAGGTCGAGAAGCCCGACACGACTGACCTTGAGCGCCTCCTCGGTCATGATGAGGTCGTGGTCGACGGTAGGGGCTTCCTCGGTCGAGCAGATGGTCGAGAATGGAGCGGCAGCGGCCTCCTCCTCCCTGTTGGCGTTCGACAATCCCGACTTCCAGTAGCGATCCCAGCGAAGCGCCTCGTCCTTGTTGCTCGAGCGAGAGTCGATGACGAACTTAGCCTCGAACTCGGCGAGAGTCGCGGGGAGCTTGATGATGGGAACGACCGACTCGACGGCGGGACGAGGTCCGGTGAGGCGGCTGCGAGATTGAGCAAGAAGAAGAGGTCAGCTCGGCGCGGGTCACGATGAAGCGGAACGACACATCAACGTACAGAGCTTGCTTGTCGACATTCGCCCTCAAGCAGCGAACAAAGTCGGCGAGCTCAAAGCGAAGCTGGTCCTGAGGATGCTCGTCGGGCAGCTCGGGACTGCCACGCTTCTTCTCCCATTCGACGTGCCAGCCTTCGACGAGACGATCATGGTACGTCTGCTCTTCCCTGGACTGGGTAAGCCTCTTGAAGTGATGGCGCATCTTGCTGGAGGGGATCTCGGAGAAGAGTTGGGAGAGAGGCGTCCAGACGATCCGACGACCGACGTACTCGGCGCGAGCCCTGAGAATGGCAGCGGCGTCGAGAAGGAGGTCGTCCTGCTCGGCCGTGAAGAAGTTGCGAGGGAGTCGTCCATTCTCCTTGAGCTCAGGAGCGGGGCGAGCGGGCGTGGAGAGGAACTCGTTCTGGCGGTTGAGGGTGAGGGAGGGGAAGTCGGTTTCGTCGAGCATGGGAGCGGGAGCCGCGGCGGCGGCAGCAGCGGCCTCCTCGTCTCCACTCATGGCTTGGTCGTCGCCCTCGCCATCTGCTCCACTGTCGACGTCCCTGCTCGTGCTGGCGACCGGCTTGGCGGCGAGAGGCTTGGGCAGCGCCTTTTGACGAGAGCCGAGCGACTTCCTCAACTTCCTCGACGAGAACAGCTTGGCGGCGGGGAGCGAGTAGGGGTCGTCTCCGAGCTGAACGGCGCGACGAATGTTGGCGGGGACGATGGAACGGTAGCCCGGGATGTGACCTTCGGGAAGGAGGAGGCTGAGCTCGGATTGGAGTTGGGTGGTGTCGATGAGACCGCGGCGGGAGTAGCAGAAGCGACGTTGGAGGACTTCGATGATGCGAGGAGGGAGGGTAGGTTGACCGTGCTCGGCTTTGAAGCGTTCGACGATGGCCGAGAAGGCGAGCTCGCGAGCAGCCGAGGCGTCGGCGTGCTTCGTCGACTTCTTCTTGGCGCCGCGAGTGCGACCACTGCGAGGAGCGCCGTCTCCCTCGACATCGGAAGCGGGCTCGTCCTCCCACTCCTCTTCTCCCTCTTGTCCCTCGCCCACCTTCCTCCTCTTCCTCCTACCCTTGCCGCCCTTCTTCCTGTGCTTGTCGCCGTTCTTCTTGAGCTTGGCCATCCTCCTGGCCTTCGACTCGAGAACGTGGCGCATGTAGCGCTCGATGACGACCTTGGGCGCGACCGTATCGCTGGCGATCCTCGTCAACGCCTCGTCGTCGTCGACGATGGCAGCGTCCTTGGTAACGAGCTTGCTGAGGTACTTCCTCTGCGAACGGAGGAGCATGTAGTCGGCGTGCCACTTGGTCGACGAGGTCATGATCTTGCTGGCAAACCCGGCGGGCGCTCCCTCGAAGCTGAGAGGGAAGGGTCCAGCGTCGGCCTCGTCGAGAACGGCATGACGAGCGACGTTGCCGGGGAAGGAGACCTCGTGGAGCTTCTCCCAGTAGAAGGTGGCTCCGGCGGGAGACGTGACGTCGACGATGGAGACGAGGGGGTTGGTCGTGCGGGCGAAGGCGTAGACGGGGACTTGAGGGTTGAGCTGCCAGTGGGTCGCCGCGGTCGACTTGGTTGGGCGTTGGTAGGTGTGCTCGAGGGTCTGCGACTTGTCTCCGAGGGCGAGGACGAGAGGGATGAGAAGGCCGAGGTGAGAGAGCGTCTCGACGGCGGGCCAGAGTGCTCGTTGACGGAGGGCGGTGTCGGGCTTGAGCATGGCGAGGATGTTCTTGGGGAGGGAGGCGAGAGGGATGGTGAGGTTGGCTGGATCCGCGACAAAGTCGTCGAGCTCGCGACTGTCGATGGGGAGGGAGACGATGCGGAGGTAGTCGCCGAGAGGGAGCAGCGAGGTGAAAGTGGCGTGGGTGAAGACGACGGGAGAGGTGGAGATGAGGTTGGCTCCCTCCTCGGCGCTGTTGACCCACTGGATGAGCCAGTGGTGGAGGTGACGAGCGCGAGCGATACGTCCGTAGAGCGCGCCGAACTTGGCTCCCACGACTCCGGGGATCCTCCTAAAGTAGTCCCTAACGACCTCGGAGCTGTCGTCTACGGCCGGCTCCTCGAGGATGCCCAACGCCCTCGGCGCGAGGGTATCATCGAGGGTGAGATCCTCGGCCTCGCGAAGGTCGGGCACCTTGCCCGTGCGAATGAGCTTGCGACCCGAGAGTTTGGTGCAGAAGGCGGTGACGCGCTCGTCGTCGAGAGGAACGGCGGCGAGGAGGATCACGTCGGTACGTCCCGAGGGAGGGTTGACGGTCGTCTTCTTGATGAGCTTGCGGTCGATGAGGCCGGTGATGAGCTCGTTGGTCGAGCGCTTGTCCATCGTGTGCTTGGCGCTGGGCTTGTCGGGGTGGTACTTTTTGAAGAAGGCGCGAAGGACGTTGCCAAAGCGAATGTCGTACTCGCAGAAGCCGCCGACGGAGGGATGCTCGAGGAAGGTGATGATGTCCATCTGCTTGGCGAGGAAGGAGTGGCTGGCCTTGGGCGTGCTTTGGCTGGAGCCGAGAGCGCGAGAGCGAACGCGAACGCGCTTGTCGGAGGGACCTTGAGGGACTCGGCCGACGCGAGCGTTTGAAGGGATCGCCGAGGTGGAAGGAGCGGGCGAGGAAGAGATGGATAGTTCCGAGGTAGGGGCGACGGCGTCGGATTGAGGTTGAGGCGCGTCGGATCCGACTGTTAGCATAAGATCAGCGTTCTGTTCCGTATCGTATCGTGTGAGCACGAGAGCGACTCACCATCCTCATCATCCTCGTCCTCGTCAATCACAATCTCCTGCACCTGCTTCTCCTTCTCCTTCCCTCCCTCCTTCTCCTTCTCCTTCTCTCCTTCCTCATCGCTCTCCAACTCATCCACCTCAATCATCTCAACCTCCTTCTCCACACTCTTAGGCTTCGGCGCGCTCTTCTTCTTCTTCGGCGACTTGACAAACACCTCCACGACGGGCCTCAAACGCTTCTTGGGCCTCTGCGTCGACGAAGGAGGAGCAGCAGCGACCTCCTTAGACTTGGACGAGAAAGCCTGCTCCTCATCGACATCGACGACGATGGGCGCATCCTCCTCCTCCTCCTCCTCGCGCGACGACTCGTTCTCGGAGGGAGCATCCGAAACGCGACCGCGCTTGCGACTCGTAGTAGCGAGCGGCGTCTCCTTGCTCTTGGCGACGTCGGACTTGCGAGGGATGCGCTTGCCGGTGGTCGAAGCGGGAGGAAGAGGAGGAGGAGGGGTCGGTTCGGCGTCGTCGTCGGCGTCGGGCATGGGAGAATCCTCCTCGGCGTTGATGGCGGTGGAACGAGGACGAGGAGGAGCCCATCCGGCGATGGCGGCGGGAGCGGGAGCGGGATCGACCTCCTTGGCCTTGCCCTTGCCCTTGCCTTTGCCCTTGGGCGAAGGCTGCGAGATGACCGGCTCGTCGGAATCGTCGGAATCGAGCTCGTCAACCTCGATGGGCTGGACGACGGCGACCGAGGTACGTCCCGAGCGAGTCTTAGTGGCGGGCGTCGACTTGGCCTTGGTGCTGGATTTGGTCTTGCCGGACTTGGGAGCGGCCTGGTCCGAATCGGCAGCGGCGGTCGAAGTCTCGGCGTCCTCCTGCGCGACGACCTTCTTCTTGCCCTTGCCCCTCCCCTTCTTCTTAGGCGCCTCGCTCTCCTCCTCCTCACTCTTCTCCCCCGCCTCCCTCCTAGCCAGCCTCTTAATCTCCTCCACCCTCTCCTTGACAATCTTCTCAATCTCGGCATTCTTCTTCTCCCCAATCTTCCTCGGCTCCAACCCAATCTTGGCCCTCTCCTCATCCTCCATCTTCCTCCTCTCGTAGTAGGTCACCGTCCCGGGCTTGGGCGCGTTCTTGCGAGGTCGACCGCGAGTGACGGCCGTGCCGTCGTAGTTGAGGACTTGGGGCTTGACGTCGCGAGGAGGGGCGGGGGAACCGGAAGCGGAAGCGGAGGGAGAGGGAGAGGCGGGTTCGGAAGTGGTGGCCTTCTTCTTCTGCTTCGTCGTCGTCGTGGTCGACTTCTTGGCCTTGGCGTTAGTCGAGGTAGTCGAGTCGTTGCCCTCCTCCTCAACATCTTGATCCTCGCCCTTCTGACCCTCCTTCTCCCCCTCCTCACCCTTCCCAACCTTCCTCCCCTTCCCCTTCCCCTCGGCCCTCCTCCTAATCTCCTCCAACTCCGCCGCCCTCTCCCCCCTCCTCTTCCTCTTCTTCTTCTTCTTAACATCCTTCACCACCCTCCAAATATCCGCCCTCTGACTCACTCCCAACCCTCCCCCACTCTTAACCTTGCCCGCCTTCTTCAAATCAATCCCCTTGACCTTCTCCCACCTCTCCTGGGCCGAACCGTACACCTCCCCACTCTTCACTTCGGCCCATCCTCCAATCTCCTCCTACAGCTTCGACCGAACCAAAGGCCGCGCCGCATCCGAGACTTGATCCCTAGCGCACCGACGCAAGTACCCAGCTAGAGTGAACCAACGCGTGCGCTTCTCCCGTCCCACCGTCTCGGTCACGAGGTGGAGGGTCAAATCTTTGAGGTGAGGAGGCAGGGATTGTTGGCGAGAGAGGCGAGCGAGCATTTGGTCGACGGTGCGGACGGGGAGGGATCCGAGCGAGTGGGCGATGTCCTGTTTTCGAGGGTCGAGGGCGAGGGCGAGGGCGAGGGACGCGGGCGGAGGAGGTGGATCAGCTTTTCCTTTTCCTCGTCCCTCCCTCTTCACTCTACTCTAGTGCACGCTCGCTGAAGCTCGAGAGAGATTAGAAACTCACGGCATGAGTCAATCCCTCAGCATCCGCCTCGGCAACAAGATCAATCACCTGCCTCTCAATCGCAATGAGGGCAAGAGGGTGCGGCGAATCATCGTCCTCGTCGTCCTTCTCGGCGTTGGCGTTGGCCTCGGGGTCGGATCCATCTTGCTCGGCGTTGGCGTTGGCGTCGGCGGCGATCTCGTCTGCTCGGCGCAACACGAAAAAAGGCGGGGGGCGTCAGCTTGCGCCTCGAGCAGCGGAAAGAGAGAGAGAAGAGAAGAGAAAAGAAACATAACCGCACCCTCCTCCTTCTTCAACAACCTCAAGCACTGAACCATGACCCTCCCACTGGACAACTGATGGCTAACCAACGTCTTCTCCAAAGTCCCTTCCTTGCACATGTTGGTGAGAATTTGATTGAGACGACGCAAGTCGAGGCGGTTGTAGTTGTAGAGTCCCTGTTGGTGGGAGGGAGGAGGTGAGCGAGCGAGAGAATGGGGTTAGCGAGGGAGAGCGAGTGAGGGCGGCGAGAGAGAGGAGCGAGGGAAGAGGCGAAGAGAGGGAGGAGGGGGGGAGAGAGAAAGAAGAAGAAACGTACAATCGAACTAGCCATCTGCCCATGCGGCATGAACCACTGTTCCCTACTCTTCAACGCCCTGACCACCCTCTTCTTAATCAACCCGGGATTGGTAACAATATGATTCCTCCCAATCGCTCCAACCCTCCTCACCGCCGTCACTCCTCCCTCCTCATCGGACTCGGCGGCGGCAGAGGCGTCGGGCGGCTGTTGACCCTCCTCTTCGGCGCCTTCGTCCGAGGCTTTGTAGATGGCCCAGTGGGGGGAGACGGAGAGGTAGCGGACGTGGAGGATGCGGTTCGTCCAGGCGCCGTGTTCGATGGTGCGGAATTTTTTGCTTTTTGGTGGTGGATGGAGGGCGGGGAAGGAGGAGGAGGAAGAGGAGG
>MWVB01000021.1:0-40719 GCA_003054985.1 Leucosporidium scottii
CCGCCTTCACTTCTCGCTCAACCCCCTGAGCTTCGTTCCCTCCGCCACATCATCCTGCCCGACCCGGCCCTCACCCCGCTGGACCACGCCACCCCTTCCACCTCATCCACCTCGACGGGCGCACACGGTCAAGGACAAAGGGCAAGGAGGATTCAGTTCTTGTTTGTTATTGCGTTGGCGCAGGGGGGGAGTATGGGCGTGTTGGTGTGGGTTTAGCCTGCGCGGAGGGAGAGGGGAGGAGGAAGGGGCGACGGGAGGAGTGGCGGGGAGTGGTGGGGAGTTGGTCTAGGCAGCAGTGGAAGAGAGTGCTGTTCATCTTTCCTCATCGGGAGCGAGAAGGATTCGCCCTAGGTTTTCAGAAGCGAGAGCAAGCAAGCCGTACTATCGCCGAGGTCGTCTCGCTCGTTTCGTTCCTACTCCTCGCGACCGACCGACCACCCTCCTCAGCTCGCCTCGCCGAACGACGAGCTGATAACAGATCCACTGCATGTCATCCTATCCGCTGCCCAATCCCTGATCATCCGCCAATCGCCCTCCCTTTCAGTCCTCCCGGCTCTCCCGGACCTCCCTCCTCTTCCCCTCCAACCACTCTCCAAATCCAAGCGCCAACCCCGGTGGTAGGGTTCTCCTCCTCTTCCTCCTATCTCGCTGCTGGGGTGACGACGACGAGGAGGCGCTCGTGGGAGGAGGGATCTCGGCGTCAAGGGCTTCGGCGGCGAGGGGACGAGCAGGCGAAAGAGGCGGAGGAGAACGAGAGCGTTTCCTACTGCTCGAGTGCGCTTCGTGTTGAGGAGCAGGCACAGGGGGGAGACTAGGCTGCTCCCTCTCCTGCTCCTTCTCCTGCTCCTGCTCCACTCTCGCCTGCTCCGGCACCACCCCCGACTCCTCTCCCTCAACTTCGAGCTCAACCTCGACACTCTCCTCCCTCTCATCCTCCGTCTCCTCGACAATCTCCGTTGACTTCCCCGAGCCCGAGCCTGACGTGGCCGTTTCGTGTGATTCGGGCTGCTGAGTCTGAGGGTGCGATTCAGCTGGAGCGAGCGCGGGCGACGAGGCGGGAAGTGCTGCTGGTACTGCTGCTGCTGTTGGTCCTGAAACGGCAGCTTGAGAGATGGGTGCTGAGGTCGAGGAACCGGCCAGCGGGCTCGGTCTGGGAAGAGCTGCCGAAGGAGGAGGTGGAGAACGAGGCCGAGGGGCTGGAACGGCGGGCGGGAGTCGTCGGCTGGTGAAGGGGCTCTCCTCGGGAGAGGGGAGGTGCTGTGGTCGGTCGTAGAGTGGACGGGGTTTGGCGATGGGCTCGAGGAGAGCGTTTGATTGCTCCTGCGTCTCGAGAAGCTCCTCCTCCGCCTCCGATTTGATCTCAATCTCGCCCAGGTCGATCTGCTTCTCCTCCTCCTTTTCCACCCCCTGCGCCTCCTTGCAGCCCGTCTCCCCGCCCTCTTGATCCACCATCTCAATTTCTCCCACATCCGCCGGCTCCTGCCTCTCCTCCGCCAACTCCGCAGACGCCCTCCTCATCTGCTCGGTCGGGCCAGAGGGCGAGGGAAGGATCGGCTGCGCCGTCGAAAGAGGGGAGAAGCGTTTGGAGATTGGTGGAGTCGTCGGGACAGGAATGAGAGTCGCTCGAGGGGAGGGAGAGGGCTGCGGCGCGGTTGAAGTAGGCTGGGGTGGGAGGACTGCAACGGCGACCGAAGGGGGAGGAGCTGCTGGTACCGGGGTAGGAGGAGGCAGAGGGGGAGCTCCAACCGGCGATGTGACCGGTAGGCCGGTATTTACCTCGAGTGGCGCCTGGAGGGCTTGAGGGGGCGGGCTCGGCGCAGACGCGGGTTGCGGTCGAGGCTCGACGATGGTGACGGAGCGAGGGGGAGCTGATGGTGACTCAGCAGGAGGGGGAACAGGAGGGAAGATTGGCGCAGCGAATGACACCTTAGACTTGCGCTCCCGCTTTGCTCGAAAGAGGACTCGAGCGAACCGCTCCTCGATGGCCAAGAAAGTCGGCAGCGGCTGTTCAGGCTTAACGTTGCGCCAGGCGGTCCAGACGGTGAGATGAGCTCGTTGGAGGATCTTGAAGAGCGCCAAGAGCTTGGGACCGGGCTCTTGCAGCTCGCTGGGGAGAAAGCGAGGGTGGGAGGGGGACCAAGGAGGCAGGACTTGGACGAGTCGAGCCGATGCGGGGAGGCTGGAGATGCGGAGGAGGTAGAGCATGGCCGTGATGGACATGATGGGGAAAGAGTCGATATGGGTGCTGTCCATGAAGTCGATGTACGAGTTGACCGTGAAGACGGCCTCGCGTTCTTCGACCGAGGCACCCGAGGTCTTGGAGAGGGCCGAGAGAGGGTACATGGCGAGAGCGAGCTTGCGTAGTTCTAGTACCGATAGAGAACGATCAGTGAGGGCAGTAAAGGACACCGCTCCTCCCGCGTCGATTCTCACCGGGCTCGATGTTCGCTCGAGGTCGAAACATGTGTGGACGGGCGCTCAAGAAGTCGACGAGGCCGTCAAGATCTGAAATGTGGGTTCCAGCCGGCGTCGGAGGTGGTGAAGGCGCGGAGTCTTTCGGCCAAGTCGCGGCGAGGGGTCAGCGAGCGCCGAGAAGAGATGAAAAGGCTGAACTCACTGGGAATCGGCTTCGGCGGCTCTACACCCTCGCTCAGCTCGATGATAGCAGCGAGGAGGGCGTCTGAGCTGATCATCTCCGTCTCAGTAGTGTTGTAGAGGACGCGAAGCTCTGTCTGAGCCAGGAGGAGACATCGAATCAAGGCTGCCAGCGGGAAGTCTCGGCTGCTCGTCTCGGCGCAGAGATGGGTATGGTCCTCGAGCGTCTGACGAGCACGGGTATCGCGTGGAAGCCGCGAGAGGAGGAAGAGAGTCGTCTTGGGGATGGTGACGGGGAAAACGGCAACGCCGATGTCCGCCAGGTAGCGGCTGTAAAGCGCGATGGCGACTAGGACGTTGCGATCACGCTTCCACACAGCTTCTAGGATGGCGGATGTCGAGCGATGAAGGCCTGTCGGAAGGGCACTGCAAGCTCAGCGAGGGCAGCGGAGCCTAGGTAGCTTGAGAGCTCACCAGGGCTTGAAACGGTGGGAGGACGCGCCCTCTCGCTCTGCAGGATCTCGGGTATCCTATCGACGAAGCTCTGCAGCAGCGGAAGCTCGTTCCCTGTGAATGAAGCTCGTCAGCCGGACACTTGGAGGAGCGAAAGAGAGAGGGCAACGCACAATCTTCCGTCGTAGCGGGATTGAGCCAGCTTGGCGGTGGCGCGATACCCTGTGCTCCCTGCTTCATCCCCGTCGCGCTAGCTGCTGCTGCTGCTGCTGTCGACTGCCCCATGCTCGTCGATGATCCGTTTGGCGTTAAGCCCGCGCCGCTCACGCCTGGCGGGTTAGGTCGAGGGCAGGGAGCATCTGAGCGAGATATGTTGTAGTAGCTGTAGACGTCGCGGATTGCAGGGAGGGCGGGGAGAGCTTGCTGAGACGAAGCGGGACTGTTGGTGTGCTGATCCTCTTGACTGGAGCCTGTAGGCGGTTGCGGAGCTGGCGGAGAGCCGGAAGGTGCCATCCAGCCTTCTGATAAGCTACCTGCACTCGTCGGTGTTGGACGAGGCTGAAACGAGTTGATGCGGAGAGCAAGCCGTCCTCGCGCTTGAAGCTTCGAAGTCGTGGGCTGGCAGGGTAAGGAGCAGAAGCGGAGTGGCATAGAGCAGCATAGGTGTATTCTCTAATTTTAACAAGCACTCTTGCGCTCAACAAAGTC
This sequence comes from Leucosporidium scottii, assembly GCA_003054985.1. Classification (NCBI taxonomy): domain Eukaryota; kingdom Fungi; phylum Basidiomycota; class Microbotryomycetes; order Leucosporidiales; family Leucosporidiaceae; genus Leucosporidium; species Leucosporidium scottii. The sequence goes on from MWVB01000021.1 coordinate 3,757, forward strand.
CTGCCTCAAAGCTGCTCCCTTCTTTCGCCGAGCTCCCGCCGAGCCGCTGTCGCTGCAAGGAGCTCAGGACGACTCGTATTCCGTCTATGTACTAAAAGCTCCGCAATCAAGCTATACTAGCCTACTCCTTCACCTCGCCCACCTTCTCCTCACTCTCCTCCACCTTTGTCTCCCTCAACTTCTTCTCCATCGCCCTCGCCTCATCCCCCTTCGCCTCGTCCTTCGACCCCTTCCCCTCCCTAACCCTCTTCAAGATCAACTCAACCTTTCCCCTCAGCTCCAAATGTCCCTTCTTCACCAGATCACTAACATCAACATCCCTCACTCCCTCCACCTCAACCGCCCTCAACCCTCCGACCCGGTTGCTCAGAGTATAGAGACGTGAATTGAGAGCCAGCACCCAATCATGGACGGAGTAACAGTTGATGAGTTCGTGGGCTACGACCGAGCGGGCGGCGGACCAGGTGACAGCAGAAGGAGAGTCGGGGAGGGAGATGAGAGTGGCCGAGTAGACGAGGGAGCCCATCTCCCGGGCGTGGAGTGTGAGGAGACAGTTGAGGATGATGGTGGCGCCGGGTCCGTACCCGATGAGGATGGCGGGTCGTTTGCCTTGGACTTGCTTCTCGAGGATCTCGGCGAGAAGGACGCCTGCTTTCTTTGCCTTGTCCTGCGAAGGGATCGAATGTCAGTCGGGCGCGATTCGTAGAAGAACGAAGGGAGATAGCTCACCCTGCACCTCGTAAAGTCCGAGTCGAGAAACATCGTAGTCCCGTTGTAGATTGTCAAAGGGAGCGCAACGCCAGCGTAGACCGCAGCGAGCGCCGTCGTCTTGATGAGCTCGGTGCCTCCAAGCGAGATGACCTTGTTGCGAATGTACTTGTCGAGCGCTTGACCGGCGTCGAGGAAGGAGTTGGGGTCGGCTTTGAGCGCGTAGGCGTCGACTTTGGCGGCTGAGAAGGTCGAGCGCCAAGGTTCGGTCGAGTCGGCGAGGTCGAGGAGGAAGCCAGAGGCAACGACTTTGGGAGAGAGGGAAGGTCAGTCGGTGTCATAGACCACGAGACGATAGTGGGAGCGACGTACTGGTAGCGGTGAGGGAGGGGATGGTGGGAACGTCGGGCTCGGTGATGGGTTCGAAGGTGACGTCTTCGAGGCCTGTAGGGAGGAGCAGTCAGCTTCAGAAGGATCCAGACTCAAAACACTACACTACCTTGCATTCGGCGATGAGTGCGGTAGCCGGCGAGTCCTCCTGGGAACGAAGGAAGGGTCAGCTCGGCTTCCTCGGCGGCGGCGGCCCTGCACGGCAGCGGGGCGAGTCCGCCCGAAGAACAGGCAACATGAGTCCAACGCACCTCCTCCCAGACCGAGAAGGGTGCCGATGAGGATGGCTCCCCCAGCTCCACCAAAAGCAGCGATTCCAAAGGTTCCGGCGAGGAGAGGGGCGAGAGCGGGAGCGGCGAGGCCTGCAACGAGATAATCAGGTCAGCCCTCGTGGCTCTCTCTCTCAGAGAATCGAGAGAAAACCTCACCTCCGGTCAAGCCAATGGCCACGCCTCCGAGAACGAATCCAGCGCCCGTAGCGGCCCACTTGAGCGCCGAGCCCTTCTTCTTGTTCTCCTCCTTATACGCCTGAGTCGCCTCGTCCCATTCTCCCTTCGTACTGATCCCCTTCTCGTCCTTCTCCTTCTCCTTCTCTTTCATCTCGAAGTAGAGGAACTGGGCAATCGCCTTCTCGGCGCTCTCAACGACCTCCTCCTCGATGCCGAGCACTCGCACCGCCCTCATCGTCAACGACCGCTCGAGAGCGGTGTAGTCGAGCACGGGAGCCGATTTTTCCTCCTTCTTGGAGAGGACCTCCTGCTCCTTGGCATCCCGAGCGGCGAGTCCGAGGCTGAGGAGAATGAGTTCAAAAGCAATGTCGAAATCGCGCTCGTGGTCCAATCCCTCCTTCAAGCTCGTATCGAGCGCCGGATCATCGGGAAGACTGCCCATATCGACCTCAAGATGAGTGCAAACGATCTGCAGCCACCTCAAGCTATTCTGAATCGTCCGAGCCATGAGGTTCTTGACCCTCTCCTGCTCGATATCGAGTTCCTCCTGCGCCTCCTTCTCGCTATCCTTGCCTTCCAAGTCGACGTCTTGGAGAGAGAGCTTTTGGGTGTAGCGACCGGCGAGGGCGTGCAGCGTGGCGACTTTGGCGGCGATGGCAATGAGGAGCTTGAGATGGGGGGAGAAGGTGTCGACTTGGAATTTGAGCGACTCGGTGGAGGTCGAGTTGGCAGAGGACATGGTGAAGGGTAGTGGTGCCGGAGGAAGGGGGGCGAGTGGAGCTGTTGTGGAAGGGGCAGAGGGTCAGCGCTCGGAGCTCGGAGCTCGGAGCTCGGCGATGGGTTGAGGAGGCCATGGTCAAAGTCCAACGTTCTCTTCGAAGGAGGGAGAGCTGACAGCAGTATCGCGACTAGTCTAACAGCTCACCCTCCCTACACGCCCTCCGCTCTCTAGCACATCGCGCCCGCTCGAGAGCTTCGGCCTCGTCCCCAGCTGATCTAGGCCTTTGATCACTGACACTCGTGCCAACAGAGAGCTGAGATGTGTTTGATAACCCAGAGCTGCTCCTTGCTCCCCTACAGCCTTTCCCAACGATTTCCTCGAGCTGCCGGCTGCGTCATGCTCGCGACAAGCCCCCACCGTCGAAACGGCTGTAGTCGATCTGTAGAAGACGGGAGACACTTCGTAGAGGAACAAGAGCTCACTTGTAGCTTTCTGTGAGCTAGTAGGAGCTACCGCGAGCTGTACAGGACGAGGAGAGAGAGCTGACAGGTGGAGCTCGAGGCGGCGGATTAAGGTGTAACTCGGTAAGAGGCTCTAGGCCTAGGCAAGTGCTGGCTCGTCGAAGGATCGAATTGAGTCGCCTGTAGCGCTGTACAAAGTGACGAGGTGAGAGACGAGGCGATTTTGGTGAAAGCCAACCCTCGCGACTACTTGAGCTCTGCGAAGGGGTTGCCCTTCCTCGAAATCGCTATAATCGCCCACGCTCTACTATCGCCCTACAGCAACAAACTCTTGCTGATCAAAAGCTCAGGCTTATCATCTTGCTGCTCTCATCACTCGTCGATTCGCCTACAGAAGCTCTCCGCGCCTAATCTCGTGATTTGGAGAAGGCAAGTGGGAAGGAGCCGCCTTTAAAGAGTCCAACACGCCTCGTACGAGCTGGGAGGAGCTTTCTTGTATCTGTACCACGTGGCCCGCTACGAGCAGTGAGTCATCTGAGCTGTTTCCAGTGTTGCGCCCTTTTGAATGTCGCGCTGAGCTATAAGGACCCAAATGAGCTCAACGCCTCTCTGTTTCCTACCGTACAGACCATCGCCAGCCATGCGCACTTCAATCCACAAGAACAGGCTCACCACCTCCAACCTCCTCATCACCAACATTCACTGCCCCTCGTGCGTAGAGGCCATCACCCTCCTCCTCTCTTCGCCACCCCTCTCGCTCGACCCCAACACCATCTCCATTTCCATCTTGACCCGAATCGTCACCTTTTCGCATCCGCCTTCCCTCCTCCCTCAAATCAAGCGCGCCCTCGTTGAAGCTGGCTACGAGATCGCCGCCGAGGACGAGCCACAATCGAGCTCGGGCCTGCACCTTCGTCCTCACCATCCACGCCCTTCGAGATGGTTCGAGACGCAAGCCCAGAGGCAGCGCAAAGCTGAGCAGGAGGAGGAAGCCGAACGTAAACGTTACGAGGCGCATCGGGCTAGCTGCCTCGCTTGCCGAGACTCGTCGCCGGAGAGCAAGGGCAAGGCCAAGGAGTGCGTGGTGCAGCTCGATTCGCACGTCAAGGATAGGAGGACTACCTTCGTCGTTGGAGGTATGACCTGCGCTTCTTGCGTCGGGGCGGTCGGTAGGATCCTCTCGGCCGAATCCGACGAGCGGATCAAGAGCGCCGAGGTCACCCTTCTGCCGGGCAGGGCGGTGGTCTTGCATGATGCCGAGCTGTCTGAAGGAACTTTTATTGAGATGCTGGAGGACGGAGGCTACGATGCCGAGGTGGTGGAGAGCGTGGCGGTCGCAGCCGTCGGCGAGGGCGAGGGTTGGGTGGAGAGCAAGTTCGTTATTGAAGGAATGACATGCTCGTGAGCTGACTCTCTCAGCCTCATCTCCTCTTCGCTTCTTCTGACGGCTCCTCCCTTTACAGATCCTGCGTCCAATCCCTCAATGGCATCCTCGATCCCTCGGCGACGAAAGGCATCCGCTCCGCCTCGGTCACCCTTCTCCCCGAACTCGCCACCATCATCCACGACCCTCAAGTACTCAGCACGGATGCACTTGTCGAGATGATCGAGGATGGTGGCTATGGCGCCGAGTTGTTGAGCTCGCTGCCGCTCGAGCAGGAGGAGGAGGAGCAGACGGGGGAGCGCAAGGTCAAGCTGAGGATCGATGGCATGTTCTGCGAGTGAGCTCTTCGTCTTGCTATGTCTTCGGAGCCCACTTGAACTCACTCTACTTCCCAACAGCAAATGCTCCTCGGCCATCAACGCTCTCCTTTCCTCCCTCCAAGTCGAGGGCACCCTCCTCTCCTTCACCTCCCTCTCGATGACCAACCCCACCACAACCATTACCTACATCCCCCAGCCTCCCTCAGGCTTCACCCTCCGCACCCTCCGCACCAAGATCACCGCACTCGGCCCCTTCACACTCCTCCCCCTCCACTCGGCATCGACGCTCTCCACTCTCGCCGCCGCCTCCCAAGCCCGCGAATCACGCACCGTCCTCACTCGCTTCCTCATCACCTTCCTCTTCGCCATCCCCACCTTCATGATCGGCATCGTTTTCCCCTCCCTCCTTCCCTCCTCCCACCACCTACGCCAATTCTTCGAAGCTCCCCTCTGGGGATCCGCCTCGCGCGGGATGGTCGCCCTCTTTGCTCTCTCCACTCCGATTCAATTCGGAGTGGGCACGTTTTTCTACAGTAGGGCGTGGAAAAGCCTGCGAGGGGTGTGGAAGAGGGGGAGTTGGAAGGATAAGCTTTTGAGGTGGGGGTCGATGGATTCTTTGGTGGCGATTGGCACTACGGGAGGGTGGGCAGCGAGTGTGGGACTCATGGCGATTGAAATTAGGAAGCCGGTGATGAGGAATGAGCAGGGAATGAGCATGGGGAACGGCGAGATGGGATACTTTGACTCGACGGTGCGTGGCTCGTCCCTGTAGAGTCTCAGTTTGCAGCTTGCTGACCCCTGTCCGTTTCACTGCAGATCTTCCTCATGCTCTTCATCCTTTTCGGCCGATGGCTCGAAGGCATCAGCAGGAAGAGGACGGGCGACGCCGTCGAAGCGCTCGGGAAGATGAAGGTCGAAACGGGCCTGCTCTACACTCCTTCCTCGACCGACTCGGACGCCATCTCCCTTGATCGCAAGGAAAGCCTCGACTCATCGCACTCCTCCCTCGCCGACGCCCCCGCTTCCCCCTCCACCTCCAGCTCCACCGTCTCCACCGAGCTCGACTTCCTCGAAGTGGGCGACCACATCCTCATCCCCTCGGGCTCTTCCGTACCCCTCGACTCTATCCTCGCGCCGACCTCCTCTCCCTCCTCCTTCGACGAATCCTCTCTCACGGGCGAATCCATCCCCGTCCTCAAATCCCCCGGCGACGCCATCTTTGCCGGCTCGACCAATCTCGGACCTTCGGCCGTCATCGCCAAGGTTACGAGCCATGCAGGGGAGACGATGATTGATGGGATCGTGCAGGTTGTCCGAGATGCTATGGCCAATAAGGCGGGGATCGAGAGGATCGCGGACAAGATTACGGGCATCTTCGTGCCCGTTATTGTGGCTATCGCGTCCGTTACGTTTGTGGCGTGGGTGGTCAGAGGGTATGCTGGTGGGTGTCCGGAGGAGTGGTTGGATCAGGCCGGCGCGAGGGATGGGGGATGGGCATTCTTCTCGGTGCAGTTCGCTGTTGCCGTTCTTGTCGTCGTGAGTTTTCTGCGCTGTACGGCCTGACTTTGAACGAGCTCAACCTTGTCGCTACTTGACAGGCTTGCCCGTGTGGTATCGGACTCGCTGCTCCGACCGCTCAGATGGTGAGCTCGTCTCCCCTCTCCACCTTCTTCGCCTTCCTCGCTGACCTTTCGCATCCCTTCAGGTTGGTACAGGAATCGCAGCTCGTCTCGGAATCGTTCCCTACGGTGGAGGTGAGCTGTCTCTTGATCGAGTCACCTCAGAGCCGCGCTAACGAGCTCCTCGGACGCAGGCGAGGCCTTCCAAAACGCCAACGCCGTCAACGTCGTCGTCTTCGACAAGACGGGCACCATCACTCGCGGAGAGTTCAGCGTCGCCAACCACCACCTCGCCCCACCCTCCCTTCTCGCCGCACCAGTCTTCTTCCGCCTTCTCGAGCTCGTGGAGGACACCTCGGCGCATCCCATCTCCCTCGGTCTTCGCTCGTTCTGCAAGCAGCAGGTGGCGATATCGGATAGTACTGCCGACCTTCGACTCGTTCGCGCGGAGGAGATTCCCGGTCGAGGTCTCGCTGCCGTTGTGGCCGTCGGCGTTGAGTCGACTTTCGAGATCCTGGTCGGCAACGAGCTTCTTTTGCAAGAGAGGGACACGGTCGATCCTACCCCCGACCACACCGCCACTCTCATCGCCGAATGGGGCGCCGAAGGCAGTTCCATTGTCCTCGTTGCTCTTCGCCCCCTCTCCTCCTCCACCTCCGCCGAGCCAGACTCCTCCCCCTTCACCCTCGCCGCGCTCTTCGCCGTGCAGGACACTCCTCGCCCCGAGTCCTCTTACATTGTCTCGCAGCTCGAGTCGCAGGGTATCGCCGTCTACCTTTGCACCGGCGACAATGGCGTTACGGCTCGCGCCGTCGCTCAAAAGGTCGGGATTCAAGAGGCCTGTGTGCAGTCTGGCGTTTCGCCCGTTGGGAAGAAGGAGTTCATCGAGAGGCTGCAGAGGGGTGGAGCGGAAGATCGGTTGATGGAGTTGAGGCGCAAGGCTGGGTGGTGGAAGAGATTGATCAGGCGCCCAGGCGGGAAGGGGAGGGCGAAGGTTCTGTTCGTTGGTGATGGGGTGAGGTCTCTCCTTTCTGCAGCTTGGCGAGTGGAGAGCTGAACTTTCTTCCACCCAGATCAACGACGTTGTCGCCCTCACTCAAGCTGATGTTGGCGTCTCGATGGGCACCGGCGCTGCAGTCGCGCTGTCGTCTTCAGACTTCTGCCTACTCTCTGCGAACCTCCTCACCCTCCTCACTGTTCTCGCCCTCTCGCGGTCGACCTTCAACAAGAGTGAGCTCAGCTTTGCCCCTTCCGTTTCTTTCGCGAGATCGCCGAGCTGACGGTCTCTCTTCTCCAGTCATCACCAACTTCGTCTGGGCGGCTTCATTCAACACAATCCTTATACCCATCGCTGCTGGCGCGTTCTTCGACTTGGGAGGAACCAAGTTGCCTCCGGTGAGTTTCTCGCATTTGTCGCTTCTCGGCGAACGCTGACATCTTGGCTTTCGCAGGTTTGGGCCTCGCTCGCCATGGCGCTGTCGTCCGTCTCGGTCGTCCTCAACTCGCTTCTCCTTCGTTGGACGTTCTCCATCCCCAAAGCCGTTCGCAAGTTCAAGGCGTAGCTTTCGCGGAGAGGCGAGACGAGCTAGTCGAGAGCCCGGCAGAGGAGTAGCGGAGACGTTACAGGTGAGTTTGCGCACCTGTCCTCATCTTTCTTTTCTCGGAGCGAGGGGCGCAAAAGAAGAAGAAGAGAGGCTGATTGATTGTTCGGCGCCGAGCAGAAACGGGCTTTTCGCGACGGCGTTGTATGCTAGGTATTCGTAGAGGTGTGAGGACGAGTAGGAGTGGATACTTCTTAGCCTGCTTGACGAGAGAGATACTTTGGAGTACTTCGTTCGACTTGGTCCGCCCGCTCGAGAGGATCATCTCGCGCCAGCTTCGACGCGCCTCTCTCTCCTTCCGCTCTCTCGTCTCGTCTCTCACTTCTCGTTCTTCACTCAAAACGGGATGGCTACAGCAGCTACAGACGTAGCAGCGTCTCTCACTTCCCTACTAATTCGTCTACAGGCTCTCCCTCCCCCTCCTCCTCTCGCCACCACTGAAGGAGCAGCTGCCGCTCACTCCAACTCGCTCGCCACTTCTCTCCCAGCTTTGGCGCTGCAGCTGGTGCAGCTCGACTCTTCTGTACGCTATCCTCTCCCGTCGCTTTGCACCTATGTAGCTCAAGCTGACCTCTCTCACCCTCGTATCGAATCGAAAGCAGTCGCGTCCCGCCTCCCTCGCTTCTTCCCTTCTCGCCGCCATCTCCTCTCTCTTGCACTTCACACCCGCGCAAGAGACGGACGAGCTCGTCCGACTGGCTTGGGAGTGCGTGAGAACCGTCATCGAGTGGATCGTTTTGCGCGAGCTCGGTTCGCGAGGGAGGGAGCAAGTCGAGGGTGATGGGGAGGGGAAGAAGGAGTGGGAGGCGTGTCTGAGGCGAGTATTGCACAGGGTTTTGGTGAGTCCGCGAGGGGGAGAGAGCTGGGAGGAGGAGAGAAGCACAGGGAGAGCTGACCGAACGCGATTGTCGGGCGAGCAGGATCACCTCGAGCGGACCGAGGAGGTGGATGAGTCGGGAGCGACGGTAAAGGATCAGCCTTGTGCGCCTCATTTCTGTCACTGTCCGGAGCGAGGGGGTTAGCTGACCCTCCGCGCTGTGGAAACGAGCAGACCGAACCCTCATTTCCTCCCTTCTCTCTCCTACGCTCGTCAGACTCGTCGTTCCCGCTGCGGAGGAGAGCGTGTGGTCGAAGGAGATTGTGGAGTGTGTACCAGACTTGGCCCGTTACGCGGTGAGTGGACGCGCGCGCGAGGGAGGATCGCCGAGCCGAGCCAAGCTGACCTCCCTCGCTGTCGCTTCGCTCGCAGGCTCTCGACATCTTCAACGACCTCCTATCCAAGCACCCTGCCAACAAAGTTCTCGCACGAGAGCTGCTCCCAGCGTACGTCACGTCCTCTTACCCTCCACGCTTTGGCTGACTCGCTCCTCCCTCTCCCCTTGCTCGACATTCCAGCGCCTCCCTCGGCGCTCTCCTCGTCGCCTCCACCGACTTCCACCTGTCTCAGTCCGCCATCGAAATCGCCTACCGTACCGTCCCTCCTTTCAATCCCAAATCGCCGTCGACTGCCTTGGACAATCCCAAGAAGCAGTGGATACGTCAGCTCTTCCCCTTCGAGTTGTTTGGCACGGATACCGAGATGTTCAGGGAGAAGTTTTATAGGTTGACGGGCAAGACCTATTATGAGGAGATGCCCGAGATTCTCAAGCTCATCTCGCTCGCCAACGTCAAACGGTTCGCTCTTCCTCTGCCTACTGCTGACCTTCCTTCCCGCTGATTCGACTTCACTCGACGCAGCTCTCAGCCGTTCATGGCCCACTCCCTCGTCTACAACGACACCCGCACGCTCATCTCTCCTCCCCACGACACCGAGATCTGGTTCTGCCATCACTCAATTCTCGGCTTGCTCCACATTCCGAGTGAGGAGGGAGAATACTACGACGAGAGGTTGTATCTTGCTCTGAGTGATGTTAGGGCTTTCGAGGTCGAGAACGGCCCGGAGGGAGATGAAGGTGAGTTGTTGCGCCGAGCATCTGCGCCGAGCTGGGGAGAAGAGGGCTCACCGGGCATCGTGGGTGATCTACGCAGACTCCATTGTCATCGAGATGATCCTCAATGCTCCCCCTCGTCTCGGCACCTCCCTCCTCGCTGAGCCAGCCGCCGACGACTCGGAGAAGGCGCCTGGTGGGAAACTCGTCATGAAGACAACGAGGAGAGGGAGCGCGTTCACGGCGCTGCAGAGGACGATGGAGGATAGGGCTCAGGTGTGTTCCATGCCTTCCGCTCTTCTTGCTACTTCTCTCCTCTCCGCGGAAGCTGACCTCCCTCAAACCCCCTCGACTCGACGAACAGCGCTACCCGGCTCTCACTCCTCACCTCACCTCCTCCGGCACCTCCACTTCCTCGCGCCCTACGATCCTCAAACCTCCTCCTCCTGCCGCTTCCGGTGCTCAACAACCTCTCGCCAACGGCCACAGCAAGAAGCCCCGTTCTTCCCAAGCCGGCCCCATCGTCGGCTTCTTCAAGGACCCTCCGCCGAAGCCTCAGTCGGTCAACGGCGATCTCGATACCCCCGTCTTCGAGGAAGAGAGCCAGACGATGAAGAGGGGGAAGTTGCTGGCTGCCATGGCGGAGATTGACGAGGATGGGAGGAGCGAGGAGGGGTCGAAGGGAGGGGAGGGGAGCGAGGAGGAGGAAGGAGAGGGGGTGGAGGAATTGGTCTCGGGTCAGATTGTCAGGGGGGCGAGGGGGGAGGAAGAGGAGGAGGGTGCAGAGGCGATGGATGGTCAGCAGCAGCTCGCCGAGGCTGTTGTCGATGTCGATGCGGGGGAGCTGTCGTCCGACCTCTCGAGCATCGAGGATTCAGACGAGGAGGTCGAGGTCAAGGTCAAACCTCTCCCCAAAAGCCGTCAACTCTCGAAATCCACCACTTCCAGTCGCAAGTCCACCACCGCCAAGTCCGTCGTCGTCTCAGTCGGATCACCACCTTCGCCCATCAAACGCCGCTCGCCTCGACTCTCGCCCAAGCCCACCTCCAAGAAGCAGCAGAAGCAGCGCCTCGTTCGTGAACCGACCGACTCGATCGAGGAGGAGAGCTTCAAGAAGCCCAAGCCCGTCGTTGACGAGATCGTCGAGGCCGACTCAGAGTCGCTTCCCAAGCAGCAGCACGTCGACCCTCCTCATCCTTCTTCGCACGAGGCTCCGTCGAACGCGCCTCAGGAGAAGTCTATTCCCGTCAAACGACCCAAGCGAGGCGCCTCGAAAGCCAAGGAAGTGGTCGTCGTCACGGAGCCCGCCGCCGTTCCCCTCAAGCCCAAGAAGACGAAGCGCGCTCGTTCCCCTTCTCCCGCTCCCGTCCCTCTGCCCCACGCCGCCTCTCCTACTCCCCCTCCTCGCGCCAAGACTAAGACGACCATCACCGACCAACCCGCCTACCCCAAGCGTCGCAAAATCACCGACCCTTCGCCCGTCGACGAGCAGGCGCCGTACGAGACGACGCTGGAGGAGGAGAAGAAGTCGAGCGAGGGGAGGTTGACGTTACAGGAGAAGAAGAAGAGCGGCGTGAATAGTCCAAGGAAGAAGTACGGGAAGGAGAGGAAGGAGAGGAAGGTTGCGGAGGGGATCAAGCTACCGAAGGGGAAAGGCAAGGGCAAGAGGGTGGAGAAGGTGCGTGAGAGTGAGCCAGAGGGGAGCGAAGACGAGGATGAGGAGGATGAAGAGGAGGAAGAGGTCATCAGCGTGACCAAAGGCAAGAAGAAGGCCGAGTGAGTCGCCTCTTTCGTTCTCGGCGCCGTCTGTCACTGACCTTTTTCTCTCTTTCGCAGGACCAAGAAGCCCGCTACCGACTTTGACTCGCTCCCTCACGTCAATACCAAGAAGGAGGAGGCCAAGGGCCCTCTCAAGAGCAAGAACAAGGAGACGACGGCCAAATCCAAGGCGAAGGGCAAGAAGGACGCTCCTCCCATCTCCGCTTCGACGACCAAGTCGGCTGCTTCTCGCTCGATTCGCGGTGCTGCTGCCAAAAAGGATACAAATGTGACGACCAAGAAGCCTGGTGCGAAGAGCAAGAAGGCAGAGACGTTCTCGCAGTGAGTCGCTTTCTCTCCCATCGTCGAACCGAGCGTTCGCTGACCTCTTCCTCTCGAACAGACTCGTCGCCACTCCTCTCGCCTCGCCTCAGCACTCTCCTTCCCCTGCTTCCGCTCTCCGCCGCATCGCTCAGATCGCCGACGACTCCGAATCCCAGCAAGAGAAGGCCGACTTCGACTTCGGCCCCGACGTGCCGCCTCAGCGCCCTTCGCCCGAGATGCAGCGCCCTCCGACGCCCATCACGGACGGCGTTCAGCATGCTCAACCTCAGCCTCTCGTCGAAGATGGGCAGAAGTCCACTGGATCGCTTCCTCTCGACCCAGCGCTCGACCCTTCGTTCGTGAGGAACGCGCTCGGCGAGGATCATCCCGAGCCTGCGCCTCCCGTCGTTGTCAAAGAGCTCGAGCAGCCTCGAGAGGAGGAGGAGACTGAACGCGCGAAGGGCGTCGCGGAGGTGGGAGAAGACCGAGCCGAGCAGCAGGATATCGACAAGCGGGAGCCGGCGGCGGAGGCCCACGCCCTCGTCGATGTCGGCATCGAGAAGGAGCAAGCTCTCGCCCAGGTCGTCGAGGATGGACCCGAAGCGATGCAGGTCGACGAGCAGCCCGCTACTCGACCTCAACCGGAGGACGACCGCGGCTCTCGTTCGCCTTCTCGCCCTGTCGGGGAGCTCGAGCGTGAGGAATCGCCTCCCCACGGCCTTCGTCTCGGCGACCACATCCTCGGACCTACGCCCCTTCAGCCCGAGGCTCAGCACGAAGAGTCGCTCCACGACTTTGCCATCGCCGAGGAAGAGCCCGTCGTCGACATGAAAGCCGAGGTCCCAGGCGGCGAGGAGAGCTTGCAGGCTCAGGAAGCTGATATCGAGTCGGCTGCCGAGGATGAGGTACATAAGGCAGGCTCTGGTGGCGAGGAGATGGCGGTCGATGGCGTTGGAGAGGACTCGGGCTTCTTCGGCGCGGAGGACGACGAGGTGCTTGCTGCCCAGGAGCATCCGAAGCAAGGTGCGGGACCGTCTTCGTCTACCAAGAGACGCGGACTGACTTTCTTTCTCTCGATACAGACCCTGCGGCTGCCGTCGAGCTGGTCCCCAACACCTCATCAGCCCCCCAGCCTTCCTTCGAGCTGCTCGGCGCTCGCCTCCAGCCTGCGCCCAAGGTCAACCCCGCGATCAAACCCCCACCTCAGCTCCAAAAGCCCTTCAATCTCTTTCCTCGCGCTTCTCCCCTCCTCATCAAGTCGAACCATCTCCGTCCTTCTCGCATCTCACTCCTCGCCAACCAAGCTCAGCCTCGCAACGGCGGCGGCGGCATCTTCTCCTCCCCTCGCCCTGCTCCTCCCAAAGTTCTCATCCCTCCTCGTCCTCTTCGGCGTGCTTCGAGCGAGCCCCCTAGCGGGCGCAGGGAGGACGCCGAGGGATCGCCTCGCGCGAGGGCGAGAAGTCTCGGTCGTCACTCGGAGCCGGAGCCCAAGAGGGCGAAGGAGAAGCAGGGAAGGAGCAAGAGTAAGACAGCGGGTAAGAAGAAGAGTGGTAGGAAGGGCAAGGGCAAGGAGAGGGAGCGTGCCGGCTACTCTGATGAGGAGCCGAACGGAGACGGTGTCGGACAAGGCGACTTTGAGCAGCATTTGCGCGCCCAGCTCGACGATATGGTCAATGTGAGTCCTCGTCTCTACATTCTCCTCGATCCGCTGCTCATTCACCTCTCTACCGCAGTACATCGTCCTCAAAGCGCAAGCTCGTCGTCTCGCTTCGGCTCAAGCGTTTGAGGCATCCAAGCGCCGCATCCAGAAGCAGTTCGCCAAGGGTGCCGAGTCGATGCACGATAACACGTAAGCTAGCTCTCTCTCTCCTTGTCGAACCGCTCGCTGACTTGTCTCCTCCTCCCACAGCGTCGCCGTCGCCATCACCGCCCGCGAGCAAGTCGAGCAGCTCAAGTCTGCGCCAAGCAAGCTCGCTGCTCTGCGCGATCGTCAGCGCGAGATGATCAAGGCTATGGAGGCAGAGATTCCGAGGTCGTAGCTTTTGATTCCGCATTTGTATCCCCCCCGCTTGACTCTTGAGCTTGAGCTCTCGTCGCCGAGAGACGAGTTTCTTAGGGTTTCACTCGCGAAGAATCGCTCTCAGCGCTCTCACCGCTCGCCTTGTCTCGCAAGCCCGCTCTTGCTTCTTGCCGAATGGAAGCTGCTTGGAAGCACTGCCTCTACTCGCTGCTCTTGCCGTTCATCAACCCGCGATGAGGCGCTTCGGGCGAAGGAGACTGATCGCCGAGGAAGGGATTTGCACGGACGTAGGCTACGCTGAGCTCGGCATGCGCTTCTCCAGAGCTTTTCTGAACTCGGGTGACATGTCCATCTCTGTTCAAAGTGAGAGAAAGGGTGTCAATCCAGCGATTTCGAAGACGGGGATGGGAGACTCGGAGAGCTCGGCACGGACCTACTTTTGAGAGCTCCGTAGTCGTAGGTCACCATCTCTGACGTTCCGCTCGTCACAACGGCTCGCTGTTGAAAGCTGTAGCAGATGTGCTCAAGAGAGAAGCGGTCCTTGGAGACGGCGGTAACTCGGTGAGCGACGAGGAGGGTGTCGGGCGCCGTAACGGGTCGCTGTGAGGTAGAGGATCGGGTGAGCATGCTGCTCAAGCTACAAAAAAGACATACGACGCTTGAAGTCACAGAAGATCCCTCCAGAGGAGACAACTCACCCTGTACTTTGCCCCGATGGAAGCCAAGATCACTCCAACGCCGCCGGGCTTTCCCTGTAGCAAACTAGGTTCGCTATCCGGGGGTAGCTCGGGCAAGAGCGATCGCACAAATTGCATGCGTCCGGTCTCGAAATGGCGAAATGCGTGGACGTTGTTAAGGTGCTGGAAAGTGTCCTGCCTGCGAAGCGATGATCGCGATGAGAGGTGAAGGAAGGGGGGAGAGCATCACTCACAAGCCCCAGACCTGTAGGCGAATGAGAGGGTCAGCGGTATTGGGAGAGCAGTAGAGCGTAGCCGAGATCACTCACTATAGGCTGCTCGACTAGACTAGCCATGTCCCATCCTTCCTTTGCTGCATAAGCCTCAGCGGCTGCTCTATCCTCGACGTAAGTCTCCGGCGACGCTGTACCGTGAGGCGGTTGTAGGGGAGCAGTAGAGTATGCACGGAGGCCACTGGCGAGTGTTGGTGACAAGAGGCGACGAGCGAGCATGATGAAGACGAAGAGAAAGCAACAACCCCTCTTCCCCTCGCTTTAGTCGCCAGCCGAGCCGGAGAGAGGGTTGACCTTTGACCACAACAAGCTCGCAACGACAACAATGGCAGATCTGTTCAACGTCAAGGACAAGGTGGTACTGGTGACGGGAGGAGCCAAAGGTATCGGCAAGATGGTGAGCTACAGCTTGCGCCTCCGCTTTCGAGCCAGCTCACCTCTCTCTCTTCTCCCGCAGATCTCGACCGGCTTCGTGCAAGCAGGCGCCAAGGTCTACATCTCGTCTCGTGATGCTGCTTCCTGTGACAAGGCTGCAGAGGAGCTCACTAAATTGGGCCCGGGCACTTGCTACTCGATCCCCGCCGTGCGTCGTAACTGAATCTGTAAGGTGTCAGAGGCCAAGCTGACTTCTCCATACCCTTTCGACAGGATCTCTCAAAGTTCGAGGGAGTCGAGGGACTTGTAAAGGAACTCGGCAAGCGCGAGAAGCGTAAGTCGGCGGTTCTTCTGACCTTCGCGGACTCAACTCACCGATCTCACACCTTTGCAGACCTCAACATTCTTGTCAATAATGCTGGTGAGCCTTGACTAGAGCAATTGGCGCCCCATTGCCCATGGACCCGGCTTCCTCCGCTCTTCGGACCCGCCTCGGCGATCTTACAGCCACTGACCATCCCTTCCCTCAGGCAACAACTGGGGAGCACCTCTCGAGGAGTACCCCGACGCTGCGTGGAACCGTGTCCTCACCCTCAACCTGCAGCGAGTCTTCACTCTCACCCAGAAGCTCGTCCCGATGCTCCTCGCTTCTCTGCCCGCTAACTCGTCCGAGGACGGTCCCTGGGCTGATCCTGGTGAGTCTCAACTCTTGTAATACATTCATGAATCTTCGCTGACCCTGTCGCACAGCCCGCATCATCAACATCGGTTCGGTCGACGGTATTCGTGTCCCTCGGCTCGAAACCTACGCCTACAGCTCCTCCAAGGCCGCGCTTCATCAGCTCAGTCGGGTCTTCGCATCTCAGCTCGGTCGTCGAGGTATCACCAGCAACACCCTTGCCTGTGGACCCTTTGAATCCAAGATGATGGCAGCTACCCTTGCCGCCGCCCGCGACTCGATTGTGGGAGGAGTCCCCCTCGCTCGTATTGGAAGCCCCGATGATGTTGCTGGAGCGTGTATTTTCCTCTCGTCCAAGGCTGGCGCATATGTGAACGGGTGAGGCTTGATCCCTCGACTATCCTCGACCGGCTCGGCGCTGACGATCTATTCTCTTCGGTCTTCAGAGCCACGATTGCCCTCGACGGAGGCTCTCTTGTTGGTGGAAAGTTGTAGATGAGCTTCAATCATGTATCACAGTGCTTTGATCAGTCTGTAGAGCCAGATGGGGCGCGAAGTTACTTGGCGAAACCCAGGCTTCGTCAGCTTCCCCTTGCAAGGTGGAGAGCGCTCCGGAGAGCAGCGAGCTGCTTTCTGACTCTCAACCCGACCAAAAACAACGCAGTTCTAATCTCTCGAGTCGAGGGAGCTGCAGATCTTGTGGCTCGATCATCTGGGAACCCTCGGTCTCGGCGAAGCTGCTCGAACGGCTTTCTCGTCGACAGGTGCGACTTGCGGGGCTTCAGGTCTGACTACCGCATCATGACTGGACTTCACAACATCTCAAAGGAGAGCGTGAGCAGTGAGAAGCTGGAAAGGGTAGGGGAGAGGAGGGACACGGTCCCCTTGCGCCAAAGCCTCAAGACGTCGCCGAGTCGAGCCAATTGCCCGGGCCAGAGGGACACAAGCTCGAATATCATGTTGCTCGTGTGTTCAGTTTCCGTGTCGACAAGAACACTTTTGCAACTCTCACTTGTGCGGAAAGACTGGCTACTATAGATTTGAGCTTGCGCTCGCGAAGACGGCCGCGTAGGAATTAAAAGAGATGCTAATTGCGAGTCATACATGTGAATAGTAGCTGCTAGATGAACGACTAAGCCTTGTAGGGGTTCCGGGAGTTTCTTTCCTGTGACCGAGTCTAAACGGTGTTGTCGCCAGCGCCGAGGTCACGCTTCTCCACGTGCTCGTGCTTTCCAGCCTCCGACTTGTTCTGCTGGTAAACGTCCTTGTCTTCATCGTGCATGTTGTTCTCCAAAATTTGGCGGCGAAAAGCGTTTGACTTGATGATAGACGAGTTCCTGTAGAGGATATCAACCTGCTCGAGGGAAAGTCCCTTGGTCTCGCTGTGGAAGGGGAGGGAGGTCAGCGACGAGCGCGAAGAGAAGGAGGAACGAGTGCGAGACGTACGGGACCATGAAGAAGACAAAGATGAAGCAGAGGACACAGAATCCTCCCCAGATCCAGAAGACGTTGGATCCGAGTCCAGCGGAGCCGGGAACGTCGTCAACGAGGTAGGGGGTGGCGTATCCGATGGCAAAGTTGAGGCTGCGTAAGGCAGTAGGATCAGCAAAGGTAGTTGGAAGGATTGACGGGCTGCAGGCCACTCACAGCCAGTTGGAAGCGGTCGACATCGACATGGCCTTGGCGCGGATCGAGGTGGGGTAGATCTCACCGGTGACGACCCAAGCGAGAGGTCCCCAGGTAGCGGCGAAGAAGGCGATGAAGATGCAGACGAAGGCGATGAGGACGCGCTGACCAGCAAGGTTGTCCTGGGCAACGGCGACTCCGACGGCGGCGACGATGAGCTGCGAAATGCACATTCCGGCGGCTCCGAGGAGGAGCATGCCGCGACGTCCGAAGTGGTCGACTCCCCAGATACCGGGAACGGTCATTCCGACGTTGACAACGCTGGAGAGAAGGAAGAAGTCAGTTCAAGCTCGGCGTTGAAATTCGGTGAAAGGTGAGGCGCACTTGGTGGCGATGGTGATGATGAAGGGGTTGTTGATGCCAGAGTTCTTAAAGAATTGGGTTCCGTAGTAGAAGATGAAGTTCTGTCGGGCAAGAAAGCGGAAGCATCAGCGAGAGCGAACTCGGCGCGGAGAGCTCTCCAACTCACGATACCGGTGAGCTGCTGGAGGGCCTGAATTCCGATTCCGGTCCACATGCGAAGTCCGTTGCGACCTAGTGAAGAGGAAAAGAGTTAGCGGGCGGAACGGAGGGGAGCAAACGCAGCAAACCCACCAGATCCGTTGCGGAAGCAGGCGAGGTAAGAGGTGGCTCCGACGGCGCGCTCGTGGTGGAGGTTGGCGGCGATCTCAGCGTACTCCTCGTGAACCTGGGGCGAGTCCATCGAGGCACCGAGGATGCGAGAAAGGGCCCTCTGAGCAGCCTCGTCGCGACCCTTCATGATGAGGTAGCGAGGCGACTCGGGAAGAATGGCAAGTCCAACAGCGAGAACTGCATGTAAATCGAGGTCAGCGCCTGTAAATTCAGACGGAGTTCGCTCGAAAACACTCACTGGCGGCCCAGATGAACTGAAGTCCGATGGGAATGCGGTAGCAAGCGGCGCCAGACATGTCCTTGGTTCCGTTGACAACGACGGCGGCAATGAGTAGACCGATGGTAATCATCCACTGTAGGCAGGTCGACCGGCAAACGGTAAGTCAGCCTTTCCATTCGACAAATCCGCTCGGCAAGGAAGTGGGGCTTCGAGTGACGTACCTGGTAAGCGGCGACAATCCCACCACGAATGTGCTTGGGAGCGCACTCAGATTGGTACATGGGGACGAGGCATGAAGTTCCTCCAACACCGAGTCCGGCGAACTGAGCGGGAGAAGAGCGAGGGAGAGGTCAGCGCCGATTTCAAGGCGGGGCCGGTCAAAAAGGCGCCAACTCACGACACGACCGACGACGAAGGGAGGGATAGAAACGGCTCCAGTCTGGAGAGCGACACCGATACAGAAGAGTCCGAGGTAGGCGATGATACCTGAAGTGGAGGCAAGAAATCGCCGAGGTCAGCCTCTGGGTCGCGGGGGAGCGGGAGAGCAATCAGAACGAACCGTAGCGACGACCAAGCCTGTCTCCAATGGGGTAAGCGAGAAGGGCACCGACGAAGGTACTGTAGGGGAGAAGAAGGGAAAGAATGTGAGCCGCGGCCCTCCACTAAAAAGCGGGGCTTGCAAAAAACGAACCCAGCCGAAACTGCAGGAGGACGAAGGTCAGCGCGATTTCGAAGGCGTGTAGAACAGCAGAACGTACGAATAGAGGTGATGAGCGAGTTGTCACCCGACGAGATCTCGTAGTTGCCGGTGGCAGCGTTGAGGGTTCCGAAGAGCTCGAGCCATCCGGGCATCTCCTGCAGAATCGAACAAACAAATCAGCGGACTGAGCCCGTGCGCCGAAAGGTGGCGACCGATGCGCACCTTGACTCCAGAAATGTATCCGGTGTCGTATCCATAGCTATAGAGGGATACGAGGGTCAGCGGGATGTGCTTGGCGTTCCAAGTCGAACGACTCGGGCTCTACGCCAGCTCCAACTGGAAGCGAGAGCTCGTGATCGCCGAAATGTGAAGCGATGTAGCTCACAGGAATCCTCCGAAGGCCTACAGGGAGCAAAGGGAGGGTCAGCGATGGTCGTCGATGGAGAAAGTGGGGCGTCGAGCGAGAGGAAAAGCGAGAGCGACGACGAGAACGTACGGCGAAGCAAGTCATGGCGACGGCCATCTTGCTGGTCTTGGCGATTGCCACAGCAGTCGACATGGTGGTTGGTAGAGGTGGTTGGGGGCGAGTGAAGGAAGAGAAGGAGAGATGTGGAGGAAAGGAAGGAGAGAAGGAGGGGAGCGGAGATTTTATGCTTGTCGATGAGGAGTGCCAGCCCACCCCCCGTGACTTTTCGAGGGAGGCCCAGAGCTTCCCGAAACGTCGTCTGTGATGACGTCCCCTCCACGCGTCCAGCTTCAAATCTGCGAAGAAGGAACGACGTATCAGCGAGACAGCTCATGTCCATCGTCCCCCCCTTTACTGCACCTCCTCCCTGCTCGGCGCTCGTCTCTGCAAAGCACTCGTCGCATCAACTCACAACCGAAGGGGGCCCTGCAACGGGGAAACACGGAAGGGCGAGAATAGCCCACCGCGTGCGAATGGAGAAAAGGAAAGCAGACATCGATTGCGCAGTCGAGCTCGGCGACGACGTAGGCGGAGTGCCGGACGATTGACAACACCCAATCACAGGCTAGCGAGCCACTAGCTGTATCAATACATACGATAGCAGTCGAAAGCTTCCTCCCTCCCTCCCTCCCTCCATCAAATCCAGCGGTCCTCCTCGACGTCGAGCGCGACTGCCACCAAACTTTTGCTTGGAAGCTGGGGAGGGTTGGCAGACGAGTCAAGGTCGGGGAAGGGCGGCCGTCAACCGGCGAGAGACATTCCACCCGTCGGAAGGAAGGCCCCTTCCCTCACTTGAGACTTGGAAGACATCAGCGCCGAGCGTCCGAGTCGGCCGTCTCGTCTGCTCCGCGACGACGACTGGACGGGGACGACGATTCCGTGGCTGGGGATGGGCTCCATGCTGTTGTCGTACGGGGACGGGGAGCGATGGCGGGGAGGGACAGCGGACGCCGAAGCAGCACTTGTCGATGGAAGGAACGCCGAGAGTTGACGAGAGGATCGGCCGGGGGCCTCCAAAGTTCGTCTGTTGTCGATGTGACTCCATGGGGAGCAGAGAGAGGTGATGCGAGGGATGGCGGAGAAATGAGGGAGGTGGAGGCTGTTACGAATGGCTGCAAGACGGGTCCCCGAGCGAGAACGTCAACTCAAGCCCTGCTCCGCTCGTCCCAGCGCCCGCCAAGGGCTCAGACTCACCTTCCTACAGCCGTGAAAACCTCCCCAGCATTGCCCAGCATGCTCAGCTCTTACTCCCTGTCCCAGAAAATCGCGAGCGAGCGCACGGTCCCCTGAGCGAGACAATTGTGAGGTCTGGCGGTTCGGCAGCAACGACGAGCAAAGAACGAGGAAGAGGGGTCCCCGGATTGCTGGAAAACGCCGGAGGAGGAGGCAGAGCGCCTGTACGGTGGCTTCCGCACCTCTACAGTTCTCTGCTGGCGAAAAGTTTGGTCGACACAGCGTCTTCTTGGCCTTGCGAGCTGGCGCCGGTCAGGAGGACCGAGGCGTGGGCGAAGGGAGGGCATTGAGCCATCGCCGAGAGGGTCTGGTAGTGCTGGTGAGCTCTCGTGAGCTGTACGAAAGTCAACCGAGTTTCAACGAGGTAAGCGTAGGAGGACAAGGAGCGGAAGCGATGCACCCTCTCTCTTAGACTCCGCCCCCAACTCGTCGCCCGTCTGACTTCCGTTCAACCGACACCTGATCAAAGACTAGCCCGGCTCGCCGGAAGGAGCAGCCGCCTCCCCCACCCTTTCGAAGAGATACAGCAAATCGCCTCGAAGCTCAAATCCCATGGCACCTGCTCCCTCCGCCGCTCGACTCTCGTCGCTCTCAACCTCGACCCTCTCGCAGATCTTGGAGCTCACCAGGGCGACTCAGCTCGCGCTACCATCTACCTCGCTCGCCAACACCATCTCCAAGAGTCTAGCGCAGCTTTCCAAGGGGATCGAAGTGCTCGAGCTGCAAGGAGAGGAGAGTGACGAGGTGTTGAACGGGCTCAGCGCGCAATACGACCGGCTGGTGGGGCTGGTGGAAGGGCTAGGAGTGCATGTCGAGCAAGGGAGCAGCAGGAGTAAAGGAAAGACGGGCAGGCTTGTCGATACGGGAGACGACGACGAGCACGACCTCGACGAGCAGGACGCGGACGAGTGAGTCGATTCAGTCAGTGTGGAGCTCGCGTGGAGCTCGGCGAAGCTCACGCTCTTGTCTACCCACAGGTCTGGAGTCGCCCTGCAGCCCATCAAGCCTCCGCATGTCGCCGTTTCCTTCGCCGACGACGACCCGCAAAGGGATCTTGATCAGATGGAGGAGGACGAGGATGAGATGCGCCGAGCCAACTCGGAGGTGATGCAGATGCAGAAGCGCATGCTGGAAGGTGCGCGCTACGCCCTTCGCTCGATCTTTCGCTCGTTCGTTGACCCTTCGCCGAACAGACCAAGACGACACGCTCGACTCGCTCTCCACTGCCATCGCACGACAACACTCTCTCTCCCTCAACATTGCTTCAGAACTCGAAATGCAGTCCTCCCTGCTGGACGACACCGACTCGGCGCTGGATCGAACAGAGACTGGCCTCCGAAGAGCAGGAGGGCGACTAAATCAGTACAGTCGCAAGGCTAAGGAGACGGGGAGCACAGGGCTCATTGTACTATTAGTTATCGTGCTCGTTATCCTCATCGTTTTGTTCAAGTAGCTCGGGCGTTCCGGGTTGTAAGAAGCGGAAGTGTAAAGCCTTAAATTGTCGGTTCTCGGCGCCGAGACATGAGAAGTGGGTCGGTGGGCAAGTGGATGTTGGACTCGCTGCTTCCTGTCGGCGCGTCGCTTTGAACCGTCAGCCAAGACAAGACTACTCGGGAAAACTTCTCGAGTTCGTTCGCCGAACCGGCGCCTGATCGAAACCCGTTCAGCTTCGGCAGAGCTCATCCTTTCGCCGAGCCCATTCGCTTCGCCTCAGCTGGCACGAGTGATCTCAAATCTTCCTTCAGGGATCACGCTCGAGTGCCAGCTCGACAAGCGTTGCAGCAAGAAGCGAAAGGGAAAGTGGTCGGCCGAGCTAAGATTGGACCAAAACTAGGATGTGCGGAGGTGGGGGAATAAGCAGCGAGGTGAGATGTGTCCTTAGAGGTGATCAGATGCTAAGACGGAAGTAAGAAAGTCGGAGCTCAAGCGGAGGTGATCTGCCATTGCTGGTTCGTGTCGGTCGAGTCGTAGTCGACGAGCTCCATGCTCTTGTAGCCTCCAGAGGTGGTAACGATGGACGAGCCGAGCGCTCTCGTCGCCATGTCGGTGAGGTGGTCAACCGCGATGCTACGAGAAGGAGGAGGACGAGGAAGGAGCACGAGCTCGGTCGGGTCAGCCCAAGTACGAGACAAACAGGCAGCGCAAGGGGGAGAGGTCAAGCTCACATGGCGTAGATGCCTTCTTCAGCACGCTTGCGAAGCTTGCGAGCCATACCACCGTGCGTAGCGCGCTTCCTCAAAGTCGCCTCGTAGGCGGCAAGATCGTCCTTGCACTCGACGTGGCCTGCCGAGGTGATGTAGTCCTGATGGCGGTAGAGCCACCATCTATTGATCGGTAGGAAGCGGAGGATGATCAGCTCCACTCGGAAGAAAGAACGCAGCGAGAGAAAAGCCGTCGCCGAGGAAAAGGAAAGGGCAAGCTCACCCAGGGTGACGACAGACCCAGGTGGTCTGGTCGTAAGGGTTGACGCTCTGAGTAGTAGAGGGCGACCAAGCGGTGTCGGTCGAGGTAGCAGAGGCAGCGGACGAGGTGATCGTCGTCGAAGCTGCCTCGGCGGAAGACCAAGACGACGACGAAGACGACGACGAAGACGAAGTCTCGCTCGTCGCGGCGGCGGCAGCGAGAACGACTGCCGAGACGGAGGCGACATCGCTCGAGTCCTCGGAGTCCTCAATCTTGACGAGCGCCCAGAATTGCTGGGAGGAAAGGGTGGCTCAGCATTCGCCTCGAACGTCGTAAGGTTTCGAAGCCCTCACCTTGGCGACCTCCAGAGTGGACGTGCCGGTGACGTCGCTTCCGACAACACACGCGTAGCTGTAGATAGTCAAAAAGAGTATAAGATGAAGGGGGGTAGGCAGGTTGAAGAGGTGAGCAGTGAGAGAAGGGGTCAGCTTCGGTGATCGTTGTCGGGTTCGGCTGAGCGCTACTCACCTCACACCAGCGATATCGACGCCAGCGCCATCTTCGGATCCATACCTGTACAATTACAGCGGGTGAGCGTGCACCTCCTTGCTGTGCGAACCGGTCCGTGGCCAGGCGCCGCTTACTGCGAAGGAAGGGTAGGGTTCGGTTCAGCGGAGGTCATCTCGAGCGGAGAACGAATACAACTCACCTGAGCACTCATACACTTGGACATCCCCGTGAAGTACGTCCCGCTATAGGTCCCATAATTCGTTCCGCTGTAGCCACTCGCCGAGTCCTGGCCGAGCGTGATGCTCGTCTTTGCCGAGCCCGTGACAAGGTTGGTGGTCGAGTCGGGGCGCTCAAAGTGAAGGTACTCTCCAGTGGCGACGTTCTTAACATAGTAGTCGCCGCTGTGGGACACGGCAGCAGCCTGAGAAACGCGCGCGCACGGGGACTCGGTCAGCTCTCGCTTTGGCTCTTGTCCTCCGACCTCCTCTCGCGCGATTCAACGACCGAGATCTACTCTGTACGTGCAACGAGACTCACCAGGATCTCCAAGGCGGTCTCTGCCATGTCGACGATGCCTCCACGACGCGCGAGGTGACCGTTGACTGCTTCCGAGCCTGCGGAGCAAACGGCGGCGAGCGAAAGGAGGGCGAGGGAGGGGAAGGTGAGAGCGGAGCGCATGTTGGGAGAGGGCTCTTGGTGAGCTGTAACGAGCGTGGGATATGAGGCGGGCTCGCTGTGTGTTGTGGTGTCGCGGTGTGGCCAAAAGCAGAGCTTCAGACGCGACCATGAATCCGCCTGACCCTTCGCAGCTCGCGCAGCCGGGTGCTGTATTCAGGAGCAGGGATCGCTCTCCTTTGTGCGGAAGCGGATGAGGCGAGATCTGTAGGCGAAAATGAGGAGGACATGTACATGTCGCTTTGAATGCGACCTTCTCGAGCTCACCCCAGCTCCGAGCTCGGCGATGGTCCAGGGTGGGAGAGAAGGCCGAGGAGGGAATGTGAGGCGACTGGAGAGCTGCTGTACATCCGGGAAGACGGTTCAGAGTTGCTCAACACCTTAGGATTCGTCGACAGAGCCCTCCAATGCGATTTCTCGCTGCGAAGCTTGGCCGAAGGGTGTGTGAGCCCCGAGCTGACGTCTTTGCGAGCGAGCACCGGAGAGTTGCGGGAGGAGCAGGTCGCTGATGTTACGCGGCATTCTGGCTGTCAAGATCGCACCGGGCCAGCAAGACCCACCGTTTCTTTAACAGGCGCCGAGCTTGCCTTCTCACGTTTTCTCGCTTCCGAATATCGGCTTCTGAACAGCTCGGATCTGAATAGCATCTATACATCTTCTGCTCTAATATCTACGAAATTTACTTGCGACCCGAGTTCTCCACCATGGCCTCCTCGGCGCCTCCGTTGGGCTTCTCCTGGTGGATGAGAGCAGGAGGACCGTCGCGAGTCTGACGCTCGCGCTGGAGCTCGGCCATCACCTTCTTGTTGGCGGTCCAGGCGTTCTTCTGAACCCAGAGGCGGTCCATCTCCTCAAGGGGGACCTGTTGTAGGGAGGGACGTCAGCTTCGGCGCTGGGAGAAGGTCAGCTGGAGAACACTCACATTCTTGGTCTCCGGAAGGAGCAGAATAACGTAAACGATGGCCAGAGCTTGCATGAGGCAGAAGAATATGTAGACTCCGTATCCCATCTGGGAGAACATCTGAGAGCGAGAAGAGGATCAGCGGCTGCTCGGCGAAGACGAAGGAGCGGTTCAGCCTACGGTGGGCGTGAAACGGGCGATGATAAAGTTCTGCGGGGGGTTAAGAGTCAGTCAACTACCGTCTAGAGGAGCAAAAGCGCCTGCACTGACCCAGAACCAGTTCGAGGTAGCGGCGAGCGTCTGAGTAACCGTCCTCACGGATCCAGGGAAGGACTCGGCGTTGATGACCCAGGGTGTTCCGTTCCAACTGATTGAGTAAAAGGCAGTCCAGATGTAAAAGAATCTGTAGGGAGGTGAGCGAGTCGTCAGCGTGGGAAGTCGAGCCAACGAGCGGCAAACTCACCCGAGAGCGGCACGACCTCCAGCATCGGACTGGGGAGAGAGAAGCAGAGACAGCGTCAGCACCAGACAGCAAGGAGAGCACAGGGAAGACCTTACAGGAGAGCCGACGGGTCGCTCTTGAGGCTTGCCGATGGCGATGTAGGCGGCGAGGTAGGCCATGGAGAGAGAGCCACCGAGAGAGCCGAGAATGAGGAGAGGGCGCCTTCCCCAGCGGTCGATGAGGAAGAAGGACCAGAACAGGGCGCAAACGGTCTTCATGATTCCGAAGATGCCTGCAAGACGGTGGGCGAGTCAGTAAGGTACAGCCGAGAGCTTTCGAGCAATCGCCGAGGAGCGACGTACCGGTGGTGAGGAGAGAAGTGTTGCCTCCCGTAACGCCAAGCGACCTGAAGATCGTGGGCGAGTAGTCTGTAGGTAGAGATCGAGTTAGCGTCGAGACTCCGAGTCGGAGAGGGCGACAGGGCGACAGGGCGATCGGAAGTACACGTACAGTTGATGGCGTTGATTCCCGTTCCGTTCTGGTGCAGGAAAAGCGTGGTCACGATGATGAGACGGCGGGCAAGGTGCCACCTGCCGAACACCTGCTTGAACGGCGCCCAGAAACCGGTGCCGACGGCGGTGGCATCGTGCTCGACTTGGATGTCGATGGCGTTGATCTCTGGTAGTGACAAAGTAGGTTCAGGTCAGCGATCCACCCGAGTGACAGCCAAGCTAATCGAATCGCCGTTGCATTGCAGTCGCAGGCCAATTGTTTCGGCTTCGGCGCTCGGTTTTGCTCGACTCACCTTCGATAACATAAGGCTCTTGAGCATCCAGTTTGCGGAGGTAGCAAAGGTTCTTGATAGCCTCGTCACGGCGGTTGCGAGAGATGAGCCAACGAGGGCTCTCCTTGATCTGCGGGAGCGAAGACGGGTGAGCGGCCGAGCTCGGGGCAGTGAACTCGAAGGGCGCACGAAGAGAGGAATACCGATGGCGAAGAGTCCACCAGGGATAAGTTGAACGGCGAAAGGGATGAGCCATTGCTTGGTCGAAGGGCCGATGTGCTGCGAAAGCGTCGAGAGGGAAGGAAAGTCGTTAGCAGCTGTTCGCGAGGGGCAGAAGAAAGTTACACACTTGAGTGACCCCGTAGTTGATCCCTTTACGTCGATAGGCGTGTTAGCAGACACTCTACAATGGAAGGGGGGCAAACGGAAGACTCACAGAAACCGACGAGACCTGCCAGCGAGAGAAGGGGCAAGTTAGCTTTCGCTCGTCTCCGATTCGACAGGAGGACAGCCTGCTCACCTCCAATCTGCCATCCAATCTCGTACATGCCGATCAGCTGTCCACGGATAGCAGGGGGAGCAACCTCGGAGATGTAGAGTGGGGTGAGGTTCGAGGCAGCTCCAATGCCGAGTCCAGCAAGCACACGGCCGGCGTAGAGAGGTCCGAGTCCAGTGCTGCTCTTCGCGGCAAGCATAATGCCTAGGAAAACGTTGGATCGTTAGCGGAGCTCACGAGAGGACCAAGGCGAAGAACGCACCAGCTCCGAGGGTGAAGACGAGCGCCGAGATGAGAAGTCCCCATTTACGGCCCCAGATTGTGCCGACCTGCCCAGTAGGGAATGAGCGCAGAGTTTACAAACCTCAAAGGCGGAGAACGTACGGGGTAGCCGATCAGACTGCCGAAGAAGGCGCCTGCTTGATAAACGGAGACGATGTCTGCGAAAGGTCGAGGCATCAGCTGGTGCTCGCTGCCGGCCAAGGGAGGTGTACTCACTCTCTGAGATCACGTTAAACTCGGATGTACTCTTGGTGTTGAGGCCGAACTCGTCCTGCCAGGCAGAAGGCAGAAGGAGCTGTCAGCCGCCGAAGCTTTCGGCGCTCGAGGCGCTTCGCTCACCTTGAACGAGTCCAACGAGATGCTGGTTCCGATGAAGGCCGAGTCGTCTGTAGAAGTAGACGGTGAGTCGAGATTCGAGCTCGGTGGGCGAGTTGATCCTTACATCCAATCATCTGCGAATGGAAGAAGGATCAGAGAGGAGGTCTGGAGCTCGGCCCGTTCGAAAGAGACTTACGATGGCAGCGCATGCCGCGACAATACTGGCGAGGTAGACTCGACTGTGTCCCAGATTCAAAGGTCAGCTCACATCCGCCGAAACGAAAGAGGGTGCCGGGGCGGCCGTGCGCGAGAGAGAAAGACGAACGCATTGTAGACTGTGAGCAAGACGCTGTGAGCTGGCTGTAGGACAGTAGGATGACCAAGAGAGCAGGTCAGGAGACTCACCTTGGGGAGGAGTGGGTCGGTCCTCGACCTTGGCCAATCCAACCATCTTGAGAACTAAGAAACGAGAGCGAAGGAGAAGAAGGGAGAACGGCGCGCGCGAGAGTCAAAAGTCGAGCTGGGAGGCAGCTGGCGAAGGTGGTTGAGGAGGGAGAGGGAGGGATAGAGGACTGGGGCTCTCGCTGGGGTGTAGAAGTATAAAAGCAGACCAACGGGGAAGCCCGTGGTCCTCCACTCGTGCTGACGATGCTGCGAAGCCTGGTCGGCGTTCGTGCGCTGAACCTTTTTCCCGTTGAGCACCAGGGAGATGGCGACCGGCCGAAAGGCGAGCGATGGGTCGGGATGAAATGACATCGATGCGGAAAGCCTTCAGCGCCCAGCCAACCGCCGAGCCGTCTGCTGCAGGGGACCCGGAAACGGAATCTTCAGCTTTCAGCTTGCCACCCCAGCTGGTGAACGCTTCATCTTTGCTTCTCTGTGCCCAGCCTCTGGAGTGAGCTAATACCTTTTCGCCCTCTCCTTTGACCGAGTGCATGGCTGCTCTGAAAGTACTTCAAAGGCCGAGCTTCGGCGTTCGTGTGGGCGCGCGGCGAGCGACACTTCCGAACGCTGAACGGCTTCGATGTGCTCTTTTGGTTCTTCCGGGACTTCAGCAGACTTTGTCCTTCCCGTGGTGAAAACAACAGGAGGCCCGCAAATGGAGCAGGTCGGCGATTTGCTCGTCGAGCTCGGGGGCCAAATGGGTCTCCGGCTACCAAGCTGGAGCCCATGCGGGACACAGATGGAGGAAGAACGATCAGTGCAAGAGTTTCCAGGGAAATCGAGCAAGTGGGCTGTACAAGAGTCAGGTGTGGCGGAGAAGGACGGAGAGTCAAGCGAGCCGTCGCCGAGCATGCTGCCAGGTCTGTCAGCACATCCTTGACCTTGCTGAGTAAAGTTGCCCTCTCGAATACAATCTAACTTGCTCTGTGACGCCGACTTGTGTCCTTGCAGCCAAGCCATCTGCAGCTTGCCGCTCTTGAGAGAAGTTCGGCGATGGCTAAGTCGAAGCCTGAGGCTGAAGGCTCGACGGGCGAAGCAGGTTCTGAAACATTGCAGGCAAGTGAGCCATTTACCTGTAATCGTATTACAGCTTTCACTTTTCACGTTCTTGAGCTACACACTTGCGTTCAGGCTGGGAAGCTGAGGAGCGAAAGAGCCATCGCCGAAGCTCCTTCCTGAGTCTGCAATCCCATCCTCAGTAGCGGGGAGACCTTCACCCGCCATGTGGACCGCCAAGCGATGGCCAAAACCTCTGCACCTTGTCAATCCCCCTCACCATCTCCTCGGTCGGGAAGCACGAAAGGAGGCGTGGATCGCCTGCACACGACGAGGTCAGCTCGAGGAGATACTTGTGCACCCTGACTTGAATCTTACCTGCCCTCGTTTGCTCCACCTCACAATGCTCTGTAGCAAGGTGAATTCTCACAAAAGAACGTGCCCGTGCCCTCGCTCCTTCGCCTTCGACTGCTCGCTGCTTCCCTACAACTCAACTCGTTCAGCTCGGTTCACGCTTTTCAAGACCAGCACTACACTCTTTCAAGTACAGCAGCATAGCCCTTGGGAACCTCCGCCACCCTTCGCCCGCCTCCGCGTCATTCTCTTTCCTCAGGCGCTCCCTCCCAAGTCAACAAGCTCGCTCGGTTTGGGATGCACGTCGCGGTCCTGCTGCCTCTACTGGTACGACTTGCAGCAGCGTTTGCCGTTCCTACAGCCCTCGACGCGACCGAGCTCGCCCCTGCGTCGTTCGACCTGCTGTCGCCTGCTTCAACCTCTTCGCTTGTGCGCAAAGACGAGCTGTACAACAACCGCGTGCTGCTCATTCGTCACGGTGAGTTCTTCGCACTACTTATGCCGTCTGGTCTAGCTGATTCTTGTTCCCCTGCAGGCGAGAAGCGACGCCACGGCCAAGAAGGGCTTTCGAAGGCGGGTAGGAAGCGTGCGCAGTGTCTTCGTCGAGTCCTCGGTCGCCACAACTCGGTGAGCAGTGAGACGCAGCTCAGCATGTTCTCGAGCACAAGGCTAACCGGTCTCAATGCAGCACAAGCACAACGTCGGGCTCGTCATCGCTCAATCCTACAACGCCGACACGGGCAAACGAGCTCGGCCATACTTCACGGTGCTCCCCCTCGCCAAGGATCTCGGGCTCGAGGTGCACACGGACTGGTGAGTCTCGTCTCCGCTCCCTCTAAGCTCGCCGGACTGACTCTTCTTCGGCGACACGCGAATAGCGAGCGAGACGATCCCAAGTGCGTAGCCAAGCTCGTCTCCGACTTTGCCAAGCGTAGCAACAAGGATATTCTCATCTGTTGGGCGAGTCCCCCC
This sequence comes from Leucosporidium scottii, assembly GCA_003054985.1. Taxonomy (NCBI): domain Eukaryota; kingdom Fungi; phylum Basidiomycota; class Microbotryomycetes; order Leucosporidiales; family Leucosporidiaceae; genus Leucosporidium; species Leucosporidium scottii. The sequence continues at coordinate 33,979 of MWVB01000021.1, forward strand.
TCCCTCGTCGTCAGACGAATTGAACCGCTGACCCCGTCCTTCGGCGTTTGCAGAAACACTCCTTCCTCCACACCATCGCACAACGTCTCGGCTCGCGTGCAAAGCTCACATATCCAGATGACCGGTATGTCCACTCGCCCGTTCACGCTCTCTCACTTCGTCGCTCAAGCTGACGCCTTTGCCGCTCCTCCTCTCGCTTTCGCCGAACCCCTCCCCTCGCATCGCCAGCTTCGACATCATGTGGATCATGAAACATCGTCGCATCATCTCCAAAGAGTCGGAGAAATGTCGAGGCATCGACGACGACCGCTTGGACGGACGACATGATCGTGACCTCGAGCTGGAGCCTGAGGATTTCGGCGAGGATGAGGACGAGGGCGAGGAGGACGATGTTGACGAGTCGGATCTTCTCGAGCTGCTCGGCGAGGACGAAGATTTTGAGGCGGAGGAGGTGGATCTCCAGCAGGAGGAGCAATGGTCGAGCGGTCAAGTGCCACTGGGACTGTGAAGGAACTTGTTTTCGGCGACGACGAACTTTAGTCTGTTGATATCCTTCTCTCGCATGTGTAGCATCAGATTTTCCTTTTCATTCCTTAATCCATCACATCTACCCACCCCTCTGCTGTCCGACACGCCAGCAAAGGCCTCTGCAAACGGGCGTCACGAGCAGCCGTGCCGAGAGAGGTCGAGCGCGACGGCGTCGAGAAAGCCGAGAGGGCGGTGGAGGAAGAAGTGGAGGCTAAGCTACGAAAGGTGAAGCCGCTGGCCGTGAGTCGGGGCGTGAGACCTGGGCAGCGCTGTTCGCCGAGCGAAGAACGGCCAGCTTTTGCCTCGAGGCTGCGAGGGGGAGAAGGGAGAGAAGGCTCACCCAAGCCCTGTCCTCTAACGTCCTGAGGAGTACATTCAACGCGCTCCCTCGCTTCGTCGTTCGTCTTGGATGATCAGCTTTGCGCGCTAACGTTGCCCGTCTCCGAATCGAGCTGCCTGACGGCCGAGTCGGCAAGAAGCGACTTGCCGAGATGAGGGGGGAGCTTTTGAAGATCATCTCAATGACGCTGGACTCTGCTCGGATGACCCGCGGTGCCCGGTCAGCTTTCTTCTCCCCAGCTCGGGGCAGGTGCTCGGCGCAAGTTTGGCGTTGGCGAGCGAGATGAGCTTGGGAATCTCGAGCATCTCTTTGTAATGGGTCTTGACCGTCAACTCATAGAACTTCTCCCTGAACATCTCGAGAGCGAAAGGAAGGAGAGAGAGGCGTGTCAAGCAGGCGCAAGATGACCCTCTCGAGCCGGGGGACCAAGTCGAATGAAGTGCTCCAAAGTATATCTCTCATCAATTCAGGCTAATAAGTCGTACCCCAAGCTATCACTCCTCCTCGCACCTCTCCAAATACCTAGCATACAACGCCGTCGCGAACGCCGGTTTCTGCTCGGCGCCGGACGATCAACCAATCAGCCTCGCTTCTTCTTCTGCTGTGCCCCTCTCTCCCCACCCGAAAGAGCGAAGAGAGGTAAAGAAGACAACAAAAACTCACCTGCAACAACCCCATCACCTCCCTGACAAACTCCCCCTGCCCCAGCGCCTCCCCTCCATCCCCATCCCCCAACTTGATCACCCCCTTCTTCTCCAACGCCTGATCCAACAAGCCCAATACCACATTCTTCTTCAACGCCACGGGGTGACTGGCAGTAGGAGTACCATTCGATTTCCCCCCTACCGCCGTGGTGGATCCATTCACCACCCCCGTCGTCGTCGTGGGAGGGGCAGGAGCTTTCCTCCTCTCGACCGAAGCGGGCGCAAGGGAGGAAGGAGGACCCGAGATGGATCGAGCGATCCGATCCTTTTCGGCTTGAATCGCCGCTGCGAGTTTTTGTTCCACTGTACTTGGTTGCTGAGCGGTCGCGGGTGCGGGAGGGAGAGCGGCGGCTTGAGGAGGAGGAGGAGGAGGCGGGCGGTTCTGAACAGTTGGGGAAGGAGGGACTTTCTTGGCGCTTGAGTTGGGGAGGGGGAGGGAGGCGAAGATATCGTGTGAGAGGAGGGGAGGGGCGAAGGGAGTTGGTCCGGTGGCTGACTTGGTCTGTGCTGGCGCCGAGGGAGCAGGAGCGGGCGCCGAAGGGGCGGGAGCGGGGGGAGCGCGCTGCTGGGGAGGAGGAGGAGGAGGAGGGAGGCTCTGCGTTTGGGAAAGAGGAGAAGTGACTCCGAGGCCCATCATGGCGAGAAGGGCGGCCGCGTCGTTAGGCTTTGGCTGAGGGATCGGCGCGGGAGCGGGAGGAGGGGGAGTCTGTTGGTGGTTTTTTTCCGATGGTCAGCTGGAAAGCAAGAGGGGAGAGAGAATAGGACGAACCTGTGCAGCCGACTTGAAGATGGAATCCAATAGACTTAAGCCCGCTGCCGCTTGCGCTTGAGCTGGCGCCGCCGAAGGTGAAGCGAGAGGAACCGGCAGCGTCTGAGCAGCGGGTTGGGGCGAGGTGGAAGCGAAGAGCATATCGAGGGTCGGATGATTCGCGCTCGTCGCCGCCGTGGGAGGAGAAGGTTTGGGCACCGCCGAGGGGGAGGACGAGCTGGCGAAGAGCACGTCGAGTGAGATGGATTGGTTGTAGGGGACTGCTGGTGCGGGAGCGGGGGCGGGAGGCGTGGGCTCGGAAGCGGCTCGGATCCTGGGGTGTAGGTTGTTAGTAGGAGCAGGAGGGAGGAGCAACGACCTGTTTACGCACTCGTCCATCCTTCGACAAAGGTCGATTCGATCCTTCTCCTCGGCGATCCAAATGCCCGTGGCGCGATCTGTTGTACGTGATCAACTCGTTGTCAGTGGCTGCTTCTGAGCTTTAAGAGCGCAGAGCGAGATGGGAGGGGAGAGAGCCCCTAGTTAAGACTGACCGGCTTGATCATGCGGTTCGTACAAGATGAAGTCTCCCTCGACCTTGACGTCGCTGTCGGGTGTCAAGAATTCTTGTACGTATTCCAGTCCTTGACGGTTCAGGACGAAGAAGCCGTAACGAGGTGTGGTGGAGCTGTTCATTCCGAGAGCGGGGCGTCAGTTGAGCGCCAGAGGGGCAGCAGAGGCTACAGAATCACTCGTACTCACCGAGAGAAGAGGAACATGGGCCCTTCGATACCCGTCTTGATCTGTTACCCCAGTACAACATCAGCTCTCGACGCTCCCCCCCCTTGTTCCCTCCGCTTCCCTCTCCTCGTCGAAACGCACCCAATCTGCTCCCGTGTTGTAGTACACCGTGACATACGGCGTACTACCCAAGAACTCTTCAATCAAGGGATCATGCCGACGGAGGTTCTTGAGGTTGAGTTGAGCGCGGAGGAGGTCTGCTTTCGATGAGACTGACATGGCCGCTCGTGGTGCTGTAGAATGGGGCTGCTAGAGGAGAGCAGAAGAGGAGGTCGAGGTGTACTCTCGTAAATCTGGTGAGTCGACTAGTCGAAAGTAAAACGAGGTGACGAAGCGAGCGGTGGGGGGAAGGACAAGGGAGAGTCGCAGGCGACTTGAAGGTGAGCGAGCCAGCCTCGGAGCGAGTGAGTACGTATATGCAAGCGCAGGCGGCTCTCACTACCAGAGGTGCACAGCTTGAAGCGACATCACTCTAAAAGCTGCTGTTGAAACAGTCTCCCCGAGCCTTCAACCGTCCTACAGCCCTGCAACCGAACCTCATCGCCTCGGTCCAAGTCTGGCCAGCCGAGAGGAAGGAAACAGGGTCCCTCTCGAGCCTCAAGTGAAGCCAAGCTCATTCTACTAAAGCTCCTTACACTCTCACTCTCTCCCGCTCAACACCCCAGCACTCACCTCCTCAAACCCCTCCCCTCCCTGCAACCCGCCCTCGGCGCTCCCCTCCGAGTCCTCCCCGGGCCAACCGCGGGCGGCGGGACTCTCCACCCTAAACGCTCATCTCGGATCAATACAGCAAGCGTTGTGTAGGCGACCGACTAGCCCCCTCTCTCCTCTTCGCGGAAACTGTTTCCTGACTTGTGAACGGATGTTCGGAAATCGGTCGGTCGGCGATGGGAGGGGGGGTTTTGACGCGGAAGGAGAGAGAGAGAGAGAGAGAGAGAGAGCGAGTTGCTGCGTTTCCTCGAGTCATGTAGGCAAAGAGGTCGAGCATTGTATATAGTCGTGCTTTTTGTCAGCAGTTCAAGCGAGGAAGAGTTACGCTCGGTCGAGTTGGAGAGGAGCAGAGCGGCCTCGGCGCTCGCTCGCTCAGCCTGGCGAGCTGCTGCAAGAGAGCGAGGGGACGCCCGAGGAAGAGCAGATAGTTAGGAAGAGATGGGGGATATTCAGAGTAAAAGCTGCTGCTGCTGTAGCAGGGAGTGGTGGAGCCGACTTGAAGCCATTCGACGCTGGCTGGCTACTTCCTCTTGTCGACACGCGACAGGGAGGCGTCAAAGACTCGAGCAGGGAATATGAACCCAGCTCTTCCTCCGCTCTCCATACCTCTTTCCCTCTCGTGATCCCTCTCTCTTCTCGAAAGACGAGTTGATCCTCAAGACCCGAGCGAGCATTCCAGGTTCCAGTCATCTCCCTCCCAGCGCAGCCCTCTTCTTGATCCCAGTCGCCAAGAGAAACCAATCTACCTAACCCTCTTCCCCATCTGCACCTTGGGTCCCCAGCCACGAATCTTCTTCTTGGGAGTAGGAGGGATGGCCACCGAGGCGGGGTCGTGGCCGCGCCTGCCAATAGGTTCGGGGGGGTGGTTGCGGTGCGGTGAGAGGGAGAGGGAGGGAGGAATTTGGCGAGGCGAGGCGAGGTTGCGATGGGGAGAGGAGCGGTGGAGCGAGGGGGAAGGGGGAAGGGGGGGAGCGCCGAGCCGAGCCGAGAAGGGAGGGTGGAGGGAGGGAGGGAAAGGTCAGTTTGCTGTAGGTTTCTCGCGCGCACACATTCCTGAGCTCCTGCACTACCCCCAACACCTCTTCTACAGGTACAACCTCCGCTCGCGTTCTTTGCTCGCTCCCCTCCCTTTCCGCTCTAACCTCGGCGAAGAGACAGCGAGATGGACACTGACCTATACCTCTCCAAGAACCACAGCAAGTACCTCCTCTCCCCTACGGTCATGCCTGCTTCGGCCAACTGAGCACTAGTCTTGGAGAACAAGTCGTCCCAGGAGCCTAGTTTGGGTTCGTACTGTTCCAAACCGCGCTTGGAGGAAGAGAGAAGGGAGAGTGGGGTGGTGTATTGTCCTATAGAGTAAGTGTACCGGTCAGCGGAAGAAAGCAAGACGAGACGAGGAGATGAGAGGAGAGGGCACCTCGAGGCTGGGGGATTTTGAGAGGTTGAGAAGCTGGAGCGTGGATCGTGCGGGTCAAGAGACGGGTTGAGAGGGCTGTCGGAGTACAACTGCATCGCAATGAACTGAGCAGAGACATGGCTACAGATGTGAGTGAGAGAGACAGAGAGAGAGAAGCGAAACGCGAGATGCGGGAGAGGGAGAGGCGAAAGCTGTAGCTCCCCAGGTTGAGGGCGAGCAGAGAGCAGAGAGCAGAAGCGCAAAAGGGGGTGAGCTACTCAGCTACTATCGACTGCCATGCTACAGAATCCCAACTGATAGGAGGTCTCTCATCCGACCCGTTTTCCTCCTCCCCTCGTCGCGCTTCTCTCCCTTCTCTCTCTCTCTCTCTCCATCCTTGCACAGAGAGCTTCGTCTCTCTCTTCAACACAGCTACATCTTCACACACTAATTACAACATGTCAGCTACTCGTCTCACCGCAGCCGCTCGCCTCTCGGCCCGTGTAGCTTCTTCCGCCGCCTTCAATAACCGCGTCCTCGCTAGCAAATCCTTCAATTTGCTCAAGTCGTCTCGCTCCAGCGCTACGTGAGTGGATTTCATCATCTGGCACTAGACCTATCGGCGTGTATCTCTCTCCCTCTGTACCTTCCTCGTCGTCTGTCTTTCAAGAGGAGAAGGCAGCGACCGATCCCCGAACGACCGAACCGCCGAAACCAGCAGCCAGCATACCCAAAGTCGCCTCAACGATGACAAAAACAAGCTCAACAGACTCAGGCTACTTTCCTACAATTGCCCTAGAAAGCGATGGGATTGTAGCGTGTGCCGATACCAATCTTCAACTAGCTGAGGGGCAACTTTGCATGCTCGGGATTCTGTCTCGCTTGCTGGCTGGCTGGCTTTCGGTCGTTCAAATCGGTCGAGGAGGGGAGGGACAATATACCGTGTTACATGATCACGCTGACTCTTTTGCCCTACACCGCAACAGCCCCCGTCTCTTCTCGACCACTCCCCTCCGTCTCGCTCCCAACGACCCGCTCGCCGCTACGACCACTCCCACTTCCTCCGAAGAAGCCGTGAAAGCCGAGCATTCCCCCGTCGACCCAATTGAATCCGTCACTTCCCCTCTCCCCTCCACCTCAGAAGAGACCACCCCCGACTCCGCCGAAACGCTCGCTGCGGACGTCGCTGAGCCCTCGCCTACTCCCTCAGCAGCAGAGGAAGAAGCTGCCGCTGCTCTCGCTGCTGAGGAGGTCAACTCGCGGACCATCTTTGTTGGTGGATTGAGTTGGAATGTGGATAATGAGTGGTTGCAGGATGAGGTGCTCAAGGCTTTGGAGTTGGGAGAGGGGGAAGAAGGGGTGAAGAGTGTTAGGATTGCGAGGAATGCTATGGGCAAGAGCAGGGGGTGAGTCTTTTTCCTTTTCTCGTTTCTTTTCTGTTCTCTTCTTTCCCGGCGCTTGCTGGGCACAAGTTGGCGATCTGAACCAGCTCAAAATCGGCGAGTCCGGTGCC
>MWVB01000021.1:40754-99505 GCA_003054985.1 Leucosporidium scottii
GAGCAAAGAGGACGACTACGCCTGGTGGGAACCGTGGAGGGAGGGGTGGGAGTTATGGAGGTGGACGCGGTGGAGGGCATGGAGGGGGAAGGGGTGGATCTTATGGAGGAGGAGGAGGAGGAAGGGGAGGCTCGTCGTTCGGTGGACAGAGGGGCGGAGGAGATCGGAGTGGAGGGTACCGTGGAGGTAGGCAGGAGGAGTGGTAGATTTCTCCTCTTCCCTCGCCCGACATTTGAGATCCAAGCCGAGCGGACGACAAGAAAAAAGGCCCCGTCATTGTCCTAAAAGGTCGACCCAAGTGCAGTTAGTTTCCAGTTTGTTGTAGTAGTTAAGCGCAACGGTACCCACACCTCTTACCTATTATTCTCGTCGGGTCGATTTCCAGGCGAGAAGAAAGCAGCGAAATGGCCTTGAAGAGGAGAAGGAGCGCCGAGCCCCGAGCCCCGAGCAGCGCCGAACTTGCTCTCGGCCCCCTTCTGCGTTCATTACTCAGCAGATGAGCTTGATGACCAGACTCGATGGCAAAGGAAACGCTCCTGCTCCACTACACAACACACTCGCAGACCGACCTTTCACATTCGCCCCCCTCCCTCGGAAACGGCCCAGCTCGCGGCTTGCACTCCGACCCTCATCTTTGCCTCGTTTCGCGCTCGAATCGGCTACGCCAAGATTGCTGGAAGGAGATTACGAGGAATACACGCTCGTCACACCCTTCTACCGCCCTGCAACAGGCTCCCCTCCTTCGCTCTTCTCTAGCTCGTTTCCGAACGGTCGAACGCGTCCAGTTCGCTAGCGCTCTGCTGTACAGCAAAGAGTCGGCTCCTCGTCGGAGCTGAGCAGACGAGCTTGACACTCTTTCTCGTAAGCTCACGCCTCAGCCACTGCAGCGAGACCGAGGTCCAAGGCAGCTGACGTTGTGTCTTTGAAGGAGGGGTCGGGTCGGCCTTTCTCTCGCTTAACGAGTTGTGACCGGTTCTGGTGGCGTTGCTTGATTTTCTGCGCATTTGAAGCGTCTGTAGGATTACAGTACTAGAGGTGAGTCGTACCCGTGCTCTCGTTGGCTGCGCTGTAGCTCACGCGCCTTGCTCTCTCTATCTCTTAGCTCAGCGCGTCCCCCTTCTCGCATTTCCCAGCACTCCCAACAAGCAAGCATGGGCACGACTCCCCAATTCTCTCTTCCCCCTCTCCGAGCCCTCTCCTTCGTCCCCTTCCTCTACCTCCAAGCCATCCTCCTTCACCCGGCCATTCCCTCGCGATGGTCCCGCCCTCTTCGGTTGCTCCTCATGATTCCAGCGGTTTATCTGAGCGCTGTAGCCCCGTTTTGGTGGAGGGTTGAGCCGTTGGAATGGAGTGTTGGGGCGAATTTTAGGTGGTGAGTTTGGGTCCTGGGAGGGGGGTTTCGGCGCCGAGGAGGAGGAGATTGGGAGCTGATCAGTTGTGGGACGAGCAGGGGAATCTTTGGACCCAACTTTATTATGAAGGCTCTTGAATGGGGATTGGTCAAGGATCGAAGTCCTTACACTTGGCTTGGGTTCGATGAGGTCAAGGTCGTCCCCTCCGTCGCCGCCGAGGATTCTCCCTCCTCCTCCGCTCCCGCCACACCAACTCTCAATGGCCACTCGCACTCCACCCTCCGCTCTCGCCATCCCACTTCTTCAACCACCTCACTCCCCACCCCACCCGACTCACCTCGATGCCCCTCCCCCCTCGTCGGCGAGGAGATTGGTCTCTCCGGCGCTCCCGCCAAAGTCAAACGTCAACACCGTCGATTCGCCGCTGAGCATGCTACACCACTCACCATCGCCCTGGACGCATTACATCTTCTCACCTCGATGCGTGGGATAGGCTACGCCTTTGGTCCACCAATCAAAGCTCTCGCTGCTGGTTCGCCGAGGGGGAGATGGGAGTTCGCCAAGAAGGCGATGGCCAAGTTTATTCGATCGCATATCATTTCCACCATCTGTCTTCTCATCATCATCGAGAGGGAACGACATGTCCCCTCCCTCCTTCATTCTTTCCTCCTCCCCTTCCTCTCGGTCCAGCAACTCCAACCCCTAGCCAACATCCTCTCCTACCTCGCCGTTGGGGTTTCCCTCCATGCGCAGATGCTGGTCGGTTTTGAGGGAGCGAGTTTGGTCTTCCTCGCAGCGGATTTCCTACCCCTCCCCGAGAGTGTGAGACCGAGGTTCGATGCGAGGGAGTGGCCTGATTTGTTTTGGAGGCCGTTTGAACCGGAGACGGTTACCATCTTTTGGTCGCAGCAGTGAGTTGTTCGCTTTCCTCTGCTCGCTCTCTTCCCGAGCTCGGCGCTGACCTTTCCTTTGCCCTTCTCTCTTCCCACCTCCCGTCCTTCCTCCGTCGACCTATCATACCATCTCATTCGAATCTTAAACAGCTGGCACGCCCTCTTCCGCAAACCCTTTACGACAGTAGGATACGAGCCTGTCCTCTCCCTCGTCAGTCGATTCGCGGGCAAGAAGGCCGGTCGAGCAGCGGGGGCAGTCATGGTCTTTGCGCTGAGCGGGTGGATGCATGATCAAGGTGTGTCTCGCTTCTCTTCCTTCCCCTTCCCCGAGCCCCTCCCCGAACGAGCGACAGAACGCTGACCCCAAGTCGATCTTCGACCGAACAGCCCTCTTCTCCGCGCGGCACACCCTCCCCCTCTCGCACGTCACCCTCTCCTTCACCGAACGCTGGGGCGGCTGGATCTTCTTCCTCGCGCAATCCTTCGCCTGTATCCTCGAATCCCTCTCCCCACTCCTCACGGGCCGACCTTTCCCTCGACGAGGATGGTTCGCCCGACTCTGGGGTTACGCATGGGTCATCGGTCTTGGTTGCTTAGCGGGGAGGTGTTGGATTGCCCTGGGGCTTGTGGAGGGTCTACCGGGAGTGGAGAGGTGGGGATGGCAGAGGTTTTTGTTGCCGACGACGGCTTTGGCGCCGCCGCCGGTTTTTACGAGGTGAAAGAGCGAGGGGGAGGGGTTTAGACGGGTAGAGGGTGATAGACTACACATGTGCTTGCACGCTGATTCAGTATTGCTCTCCTTTGCGGGTTGGCGAAAGTCTCGAGAGAGGCTCGTGACTACTTCGCCGAGCTCGACTCCGAAAGTCGACCGAGAACGGCATGCAAGGGAAGGCTGCCCGCGCTTGTTGAGCTGGACCGGCTGTCGAGCGCGGACTCAACACCAGTAGGAGCATGAATGGGATCCCAGGCTAAATTGGAGAGATGATGAGAGACGGAAGCAGGACGAGCAGCGCCGAGCCGAACCGAGCTGTCGAGAAGCAGCTGCAGACTTGCTCGCAGGTCTCTCGGCGAAGGAGTATGAAGCGAAGCAAGCGGTCATCCAATTCCCACGTCCTCGATCCTACAGAGAAGCAAAGCCAGCCAAGCACGTCCTCCCCTCTCCCCGAGTTCCCTCCTCTCCTCGCCCGCCTACATGACAACCACGAATTTCTCCTTCCCCTCCTCCTTCATTCCCTCTTCCCACGCTTCCTTCACCTGATCCATCCCAAAGAGCTCGGCTCGAGAGGGAGGGTCGGCTCGGCCGTGAGGGCTTAAGACTGCCGGAGATGCGATAGCCTCGGTAAGCTCCGTAGCAGATTGAGCGGGATCCAGCGCCCACGGTGTAGCTCGTCCTCAAGCCTCCGCCAAACGAGACAAGCCGAGAGCCGAAAGCGATATGACGGCTTCCGCTGCTCGGTCCCCGCCACCTGACGTGGAATGGCAAGCAGCCGTAGATGAGTAGAGTACATACAACTCCACTTTGACGAAACAGCAGCGCGGGAGAGCTGGAAAATGGCCAGCAGATGACGAAGCGACTGAGGGGCAAGACCGCGTAGCTGTAGCTGAGTGAGATAGAGCGAGAGGAGCCCTTTCGTCAGTCTCCGGGGGGCAAGATCCTCCCCGACTAAGCGAGAGCGAGTCAAAGCTGTAGTCGAGTGAGCGGGAGGTCAACCTGTCCTCTCGCTGAACTTCCAACTCTTGCCCTCCGTCCGCTACCTCGTCTTCACTTCTCAACACTCTTCAGCACTCACCTACAGTACAGCAGCAAGCTCCCATGTCCTTCCCCACCAACGCTCTCCCCGCCGAATTTCAAGAGGAGCACGGCAGCATCGACCTCACCGCCAACGACCAGGCGAACGACTCTGATGGAGAGGATGAGGATTTGGAGTTGGGCAGGACGGGTCAGGGTGTGTGGTTGTGTAAGGTGAGCTGCTGTGCTCAGGCTGTAGGGGATTCGACCGGCTGGTGAGGAGCAGGCAGAGCAGCGGGGGTTAACTTGAGGCTCGTTTCGCTGTGCTGGGCTGCCTCTGCACGGAGGTAGCTCGGCAAGCGATCTCAAGACACTTGACCGCCTTTGAGCTTCTGCTAGACGTCGGCATCACCTCCAGAAGAACCTCGTCTGCCTCACCTGCGTGCTCGCGCTGTTGCCGAGCTTGGCGACGGCGGAGCGGGCTGCGCGGCCAGGTCAGGGTTCTTTAACTAACCTACCAGCTTGACTCGTGTCGACGCGCTGCGAGACAAGCGACGTAGTCTCTTGCTCGTCGAGCTAGTTGCGCTCGCCAAACGCTCCTCGCGAACGGGTACTCAATAGGCCTTGAAGGCAGGAGCGACCTGTAGAGGTTGACGATTAGGTGCTTGCACATCCAATCACCACGCTATCCTCATTCTGGTCATCCTCCCTTTCACAGGCTCGGCGCGCTGACCTTCTCGACCTCTCTCAATCGCAGATCCCTCGGTTCTTGATGGAGAAGTGGTCGCAGGTGCAGCAAGAGGGAGTACCATTGGGCAAGATTCGCGTGTACGACGAGTGAGTCACTTCGCTGCCTCGCCGTGCCGTTCTTCGGCGCTGACTATGCTCGGCCCTCGCCTCTTGCAGGCTCGACAACGAGGGACACAACAAGGTCGCCCTCTTCCTCGAGAATGACGAGTCCAAACCCGTTGTTCCCTCTGCCGGCTCATCCTCTCTCAAGCCCGACATCAAGGGGAAAGGCCCAGCAAGGATCGGCGCCGGCCGACCAGTGCCAACCGAGTACAAGCTGTCGATGACCAACCGCGCGAGCAAGAACCTGTTTGTCTTTGGAGAGAAGGAGGAAGATGACGAGGCGACGGGCGAGGAGGGCCACCGGAAACGAAGGCGTGAGGTGCTTGGCGCTTCTCCCCTCGTCTAGACGCTGATTCTCTCCCGCTCCACCACAGGCATCACCTCCATGCTCGGCACAGTACACCACGAGTGCGGTCTGACACCGACGCTCACGTCCTCTTACTCCGACATTATGCGCGAGCGCCTTCGCAAAGCCTCCGAGCCAGCTCGCAAACTCAAGGTGCTGGACGTCGACGCTGGGACGGCCAACCGACTGGCGAGTGGAGCTGGTCTCGGTGGAGTCAAGAGTCGCGTTTCCAACTTTGTCGTGCGTCGTCTTCACTGCCTCTCGCTCGCGCCGAGCTGATCCTTCTCCCCCTTCTCCCCTCCTCCCACACGAGCAGAAAGCCAAGCCCACCGCCGCCACCTCCGGCGACTCCCGCACCGCCCGTATCCCACGCAACGAGCTTCTCGACCTCCTCTTCACCCATTTCGAACAAGCGCCCTACTGGTCCATCAAAGCCCTCACCGAGCACGTTCGACAACCTCAAGTCTACCTTAAGGAGGTGTTGGGAGATATCGCCATGCTCGTTCCGAGGGGTCCGTATCAGGGTATGTGGACGTTGAGGGAAGAGTATAAGGGTGGGAAAGGAGGGCCGGGGGCCAAGAAGGAGGAGGGGGATCAGAAGCCTAATGTCGGGGGCGGGGGTGGTGATGATGATGATGAGGATGATATGGAGGTAGTGTCGTAGGTGGTGATACTGTGGAGCTGTAACTGATGTGCTTGCTCTGTTCTCGGGCTTGAGTTCGGCGTTCGAAGCAGCTCGGCTCACTCTCTCTTGCTCTCTCGGCTCTTCAGATCACGTCCTGCTCATCGGGTGAGCTAGGCGAAACTAGCATCCTACATCTCGCATTGGAGGAGCCGTGCCACCTCTCTTCGGCTGATCTGAACCGCCGGGTAGCACTGAGCTTCGACCGAGCAACTTGAAGGGACATCGAGCTGGTTGAGCAAATCGCAGGTTGGCTTCCTACAAGTCACTCCGTCTCAAAGAACAGCAAGATGTTCTCCCGCCTCTTCACTCCCACTCCCACCACCACTCGCAAGCCCACCTCGGCTCAAGAGCACCCCAACGAGTTCCGTGCTGCTCGCATCCCCCAGCAAGGCGGCGAGATTGAGCTCCAGACCGTCCCCTGGAGGGACCCCGCCGAGGGAGAGGTCGTTGTCAAGGTCATCGCCTGCGGTATCTCCAAGTGGTGAGCTCTCTCCTCCGAGCGCCTTCGCCGACCGAGCTGACGGCGCCGCTCGCACCACTCTACAGCGACGCCGTGACCAAGGATCAGTCCCTCGGAGAGATTCAGTACCCTCGTACCGTCGGACATGAGTTCATCGGCGACATCTGCAAGGTCGGACCCAACGAGCAAAAGTGGAAGGAGGGCGATCGAGTCGGTGGAAGCTGGCATGGCTCGCATTGCGGCGTGTGCGTGTGGTGCAGGAAGGGGTGAGTCTTCTCTGCGTCTCCTCTCGGTTTGCTCTGGCTGACTCTTCTCCTCTTACCCTACTACAGCGACTTCACCGCCTGCGAGAACCAAGAGATCAACGGTTCGGCGATGCTTCCCTCGCTCTCCTTCTCTCCCCTCGCTGATCTCTCCCTCGTACTCGGACAGGTTACAACCGCGATGGAGGACTCGCCGAGTACGTCGTCATGCGCTCCAACGCCGTCATCTCCGTCCCCGCCGACGTTGAGCCTATGGAGGAGACCGCTCGCATCGACTCGGGAGCCACCGTCTTCAGTGCGTTCGAGCTCGTCGCCTCAGCTCGCCAAATCACTGCTGATCCATTCGCCCTCTCTCACACAACAGACGCCCTCAAGAACCTCGACCTTCACCCCGGCGAGACGGTGCTCATCGACGGCGTCGGGTGAGTGCCTCTTGTCTCAGACTCCTCGCCTTCCCTCTCCCCGTCTCCTACCCTCCACTGACCCTCTATCTCAACACCAACAGCGGCCTCGCCTCCGCCTGCGCCCGTCTCGCCCGCGTGATGGGCTACCACTCCATCTGCCTCGCTCCCAACTCGACGGCGGCTCACCACCTCATGATGAACCAACACCAGCCTCACGAGATTCTCATCAAGGCTCAGATTGGTATCATTGGTGTGGTCGAGGAGATGGGACGCCGTGGTGGAGCGAGGGCTGTGCTTTGTGAGTTGGTTCGGCGTTCGGCGCTCGAGGCTCGACTCGTTCTCGAGCTCACTTTCGCCTCTGTATGTCTCCACAGGCACCTCCTCGGACGTTCCCGACGCTGAGCACCTCATGATGTGTCTCTCGCCCGGCGGTCAAATGCTCCTCATCGCCCCTCACTCGACCGAGTCTCTCTCGCTCCCTCTCAGTTCGTCCTTCCCTCACTCCTTCTACCTCTCTCGCTGACCTCTCTCTCCCTCGCAACAGAATACCTCATCCTCAACCACCTCTCCCTCCTCTCCTTCCCCTGCTGCTCCCCCTCCGAAGTGGAGGATTCGCTCGTCTTTGCTTTGAACCAGGGCCTCAAGATGGAGGAGGGGATCAAGAAGTTTGGGATAGATCAGGTGAAGGAAGCGTGGGAGGAGGGGATGAAGGAGGAGGGAAAGGAGAAGGTCGTGGTGGTCATGTAGGTGGGTGAGGAGAGGAGGGAACTCGGGAGAGAGGGGAGGACGTGCTTGGCTGGCTTTGCTTCTCTGTAGGATTAGGACGAGTGAATCTGATGACCGCTTGCTTCGCTTTATACTCCCTTGGCTGTCGAGAGACATGCGAGCGACTCTGCAGGCGCTTTCTGGGACAGCTCGGCTCCGCTCGGCGCCGCTCGTCTTCCCTCTCCCATCGGCCTGACGATATCCGCTCATGTTGATTCAGAGTCGGTACAGCCATCCTCGTGCTCTGCAACTCACCAACCGTGAGCAGCTCTCTCTCGGGCGCCATCCTCGGCCGACTTGAGCTCGGCGAAGGGCCTGCGCTTCATCGGGGCCGTCGGCTGCTCGGCACTCGAGGTGGAGGGTCCAACAGTAGTGCTTCCTATCCTATAGCAAGCTCTCATCCCTCGCCAACCCCTCTGCACTGTGCCTCGCCCAACTCCCGGAGGACTCGAGCCGCGACTTGCAAGCCGTTCAGCCGCTTTCCCTTTCCCTCATCCCGTTCGACTCGACCTCAGAGCACCCTCTGGCAGCATGGGCAAAGGAGGCCTAAACCAACGCTCTGCTGCTCGGTGGCTACAGCGCGCTGCCGATGCCAGGGAAATCGAAGAGGTGCGCCCTCTGTCTCCGCTCTGCTGACTTGCCCATCTCTGGGGAAGTCCGCCGAGTCGAAGACAGCTCTGACTGTCTCACGGGGGCTGCACGCAGGTTCTGTCAGCTTATGTGTTCTGCAAGATGCGCTCGGGGACGACACCTGCTGGTAGTGAGCCTTCGAGATCATCGGTTGCTGAGCGGAGAGATGGGGAAACGCTGACCTCCCTCGCTCTTCTGTAGCTTGTCGCAAGCTGCATTTACTGCAGTGCTACTTGTTTGGCATGTGAGTGTTCCCTCAACATCGTCCTTGCTCGTGCCAGACCCTCGTCGAGCCCTTCGCTTCGCAGACAGCTGACCTCACCCTCGCCACCTTCGTTAGCAACCTCAGTTATCTTGTCACTCAATACCGAAATACTTGGGAGCTATTGAACGCCGAGTATGTCCTTTTGCCGCTGGCTCGCCCTCATCTCAGCAGCAGCTCTCTCCCTTCGGTGGCCGGAAGCATCATCGCCGAGCAAGACGAGCTGACCAGTCTCCACCTCCCAGAGTCCAGCACTACGACGGCGGTCTCATAGGCGCCACGCCCACCACCTCCCCCCTCGGCACTGAACTGTGGAACGAAGTCCGACGAGGCAATCCCGTTCGCTCGCCCTCGGCGCTCGGTCTCGGTCTCTTCAAGAGCCGTACGAGGGATTCCATCAACTCGGAGGAGAACGTACCCAGGGTGAGAGTCAGAGAGGGAGCGGTGGCTACTATGGATGAGGAGGTGGATCTCAATTGGGGAGCTGCTGGACCGGGAGCGGCGATTTTGTTGAGGAGCGCGAGGGTTATGGAGGGGCCGAGGAGGCATGATAGAGGGATGGGAGAGGTCGCAGAGAGCAGGTGAGTTCAGAGTATGTAGGCTATGAGACGCAGGCTGACCCTCACCTTCTTGCAGGCTGCCGGTCTACGAGCAAGGCGAGGAGGTCGTTCGCCGAGATTCGGTCGACGAGCTTCCGGTGTACGCTTGAGGGTCGGGAGACGGGTGACTGTAGTGTTGTACTTTTTTGAACTCAGTGATATCAGTCCCGTATTGTGAGAGACGGTGAGCAACTGGCAAGAGCGCCGAAAGGGGTGCCGAGAATGAGCGCCGAGCAGCGAGCTCTGCAGGACTTTCCACGGAAAACCGAACCCTTCGGATAGGATTGTATCGCTACTCTCTTTGACTCTCGCGCTGGCTGAGCTCAGAGCAACGGACCTGCACTTTCGCTCGAATCTCCAAGCTCGCAGACCGCGACACGGCTCTCTCCCTTCTACACTTCTACCTCGTGTCTTCTCGCTCGTCTCGAAAGGTCATATAGCAGTCTGAGTTAGCTGCTTCCCTATCTCAGCAGCATGACCTCCCTCTTCTCGACCTCTGAGCTTTCCTTCGTCTCCGTCCCTCTCTCGACCTCCTCCTCTGCCCCAGCAACCTCCGTCGACCCCCTCCTCCGCGCTGATGGTCGCCTCCCACTAGCCTACCGCGACATTGTACTTGCTACCAACGTCTCACAAGCCCAAGGAGCGCTAGGAAGCGCCAAAGTGCAGATTGGCAGCACTGGAGGAGAGACTGAGATTTGGGCCGGAGTGAGGGGAGAAGTGGAGGATGTTACGGATCATGGGGAGGAGCAGCAGCAGGAGAGGGGAGAACAGGGTGGGAGGATCGTCGTTAGTATTGAATGGTGAGTGGGCTACAGCGCGTTGAGCTGGGAAAGTATCTTTGCGTCGCGGTTGGAGCGCTGCAGCGTTACCATTCGGCTCTCAGACTTCGCTGGCGGAGCGGAAGCTCTGTTGGTGATTTCTGTAGTCGTTAAGCAACGTCTGTAGCGCGCTCATGAACCGTTGTGCCGGCTGGCTGCTGCCTCGCCTCTCTCCTTCCTCACCACCTTCGACCACCTTCGCGCAAGGGGAAGGTGCCTGGACCGTCGTCTGCAGCTATACCTTTCTCGATGAGCCCTCCAGCTCGGTCGTCCTTCAGGCGGCCCGCGTCGCTCTATTTCGCGCGTTCGGCGAAGGGAGCACCTTTCGCTTGCGTGGCGATACTATCAAGCACTTATGGGGTCGCGTGTCGCGCCAGACTGAAGTTACAGCTTTTAACGGACTGGGCTGACCTACTCCATCGCTTCGCAGTGCCCCCACCGCGCTTCCTTCCCTCCGCCCCGACGTCCTCCTGCACCTCTCGGCGCTCCTCACCTCGCTCTTCTCCCCCTCCTCCCTCCCATCATCGCTTCTCTCCCAACTCGTGGTCCTTCCCTCGTCCAAAGCCTGGGTTCTCTACCTCGACATCCTCATCCTCTCCTCCCTCGGCGGCAACGTCCTCGACCTCTCCATCATCGCCGCTCGTTCGGCACTCGCTGCGACCAGGATACCAGTTACTAAGAGCGTTGGGTATGAGCCGGAAGTGGGCGATAAGGAGGGGGTGGGGATTGAGGATGCGGGGATTTCGGGGTTGGTGAAGGGTGGAAAGGCGGGTGTTAATGCGGTGGATTTTGAGTTGGTGGATGGTGGCTGGGATCTGGGGGAGAGGTTGAAGGGATGGGAGGAGCTGCCAGTTGCGTTGACGATGAATATGGTGCGTGATCTTCGCTCGTCTTCGCTTCGCTTGCGCCGAATCGGCCGCTGACCCTTCCCTCGGCCCTGCTCGCAGATCAACCAGCTGCCGCATCTCGACGGTACCACACTAGAGGAGGCAGCAACAAGCTCGCAGGTTGTCTTCTCTTTCACCAGCAAAGGCGACGTCTGCAACATCAAGCAGATCGGCGAGGGCGAGATCGAGTTTGCGCGCCTCATGCCACTTCTTGGGGTGAGTTGTCTTCCTCTTTGACTCTTCACTCACTTCAAAGCTTCTTTGAGCTTATTAGGATCGCTGGCTGACTCTCCTTTCCCCCTTCTCCCCCCTTCGCAGGAGGCAAAGCGTATCTCTTCGGATCTGATCGCAGCTCTGAATGCAAAGCTAAAGGATGCATAATTGCCCCTATTTTTCCCATACACCGTCTTCTCGTCCCCTACCCTCTACCTCCGCTCTAAAGCTCATCATGAGCATGCGAATGAGCTCCATGCTCGGCGATGAGGTTCGCCTCCCACTCCCCTCTACGCTTCTCCCAACTCTCCCTCCAGCCGGGGTTGGCAGTGCACTGCGAAACGCGTTTGCCGGGGAGGGTGACGCGCTGGCAGTCAGCTGGGCAGGGGGCCGTTTCGTTGAATTGGTGCGCGAACGTCGGGTCTGTCTCGTTGCTTAGCACTGAGCCGAGCCAGAGAGTTTGGTGGCCTAGAGCGTAGCTGGCGGACACAATCATGGAGGAGGGGAGGTAGATTTGGGAGCGTCCGCCTTTTTGTTTCGAGGTAGGTCGAGGTAGGAAAGCGAGTCAGACGATGAGGAGAGGTGGTGAGGAGCCGAGGGGAAGCCGAGAGCTACTTACCAGCGATGAGAGACTCGATCGAGGTTCCCCAGACTACTTCACCGATACCTGACCACCGAAGAGCAGAGGCGCACTGTTCGGAAGGGAGGGATGAGTTGGTATGAGCGTGCAAAGCGAAAGCCGAGGGCGACGAACCATCGGGCAAGGCTCTCCGTTCGTGTCTGGAAATTGTCAAGGGTTAGCGGGAAGTGGGAAGTCATACGGTCAGCCTGACGGATACTCACACATGGTGAACGACTTCCAAGCCGCCAACATCTCTTGAGGCGAGAGGCCCTTGGCCCTCAGCACCTCCGAGCAGACGTCCAAACCGGTGATTTCGCCGTGCTGAGTGGGGTCTGAGGGTAGAAGATACATGTAAGCATCGTTTCTGATTTTGTAGCAGCTGACAAGCAGCGTGGCCGGCTAGCAAACGAGCCCGGCCCTGCTCGGCGAAACCAAAAACCAGCGAAACTCACTTCCTGTCAGTCCGACACGGTTGGCAGCGACACAAACGAGCTCGTTGGAAGTGGTGTTGACCACAGCTACACCGAAAGGTGCGATCGAGCAAGGATCTCCATTGATCTCGCGGACGGCATTGTTGGCGACGCTGTAATAGAGAGGCAACGAGAAGGTCAGCTTGGCTACAAAAGTACCTACACTGGTTGATAAGACGCTCACCGCATCCACTTGAGTCGGTCCTCAGCGGGGACGCCGTTGATGGCCAGTCCTGCGCGGCTGAGCGTTAGCCGTAGATTCTCTACAGGGTCGCATCAGACATCGACAGAGCAGGAGCCGAAAGCCAACACACCCTGCTGGTAGTCATTGTGCAGCCCGAGTCCTAGAGAGGCGGTAGGGATCCAGAATTAGCGAGCGACGGCGGGGCAGGATGGGAGAGGGCTCACCGGGATAGTGAGTCGCGCAGGCAGCTCCAGCAAGGGCGAGGGTGAGCAGAGTAGTGCGAAGCATCTTTGTACTTTGTTGAAGACAAGCAGCAAGGCCTCAGCGTGTCCCCATCTGGCTCGAGCTTCCCACCCGATCCCTTCGGCTTCGGCCGTCGCGGGTACCTTGAGAAAAGCCTCGAGACTCGCGGAGACAGCGGAGTAGACTTGTGTAACGCGGCCTCCCACTCAGATATGCAATCGGAAGGAAGGCCGGGAGATTGCAGAGTTTACCAGAGAGCAATCGCAGCCGCCGAACGCCTCTTGTCTTCCTTCTTCACACTCGTCGCCCTCGACTCCGCCGCCGACCCCACCTTCACACCTCACCAAGCATCATGTCGCTCGCCAAGAACCCTTCTGGCAGCTCAGTCTCCCCTGCGGAGCATGAGCAGCCCATCTCGACCACTTCGCAATCGGGACCCAACGGCGGCCTTCAATCGCCTCGTTGGCGCGAGTGGAATACCAAGAACTTCTGGTTCGGAGACTACGTGCGTGTTTCACTCCTTTTCTGCACCAGGACGCCCGGTATCTGACTATCCAGCCCGTCTCTCGCTTCCCTCTGCCTCTCCTTCTCCTTATCGCCGTCGCTACCTCTTCGCTCTCGCGTCAACTACCTGGAGGATTACGCAGCACTCTTCCTAGGATTCCCCTTCATTACCAAGGGACGCTTCAAGAGCGTCGAGCCGCCCTTCTACGCCGCCAACTCGGCGCTGCCCATCCTCCTCAGCATCCTTCTCGGCCTTCAGCACGCTCTTGCCATGGGTGAGTCTGCTCCGCCTACGTTTCCAAGACACACACTGACTCTAGTGCACAGTCGGCGGTCTCATCACGCCTCCCATCCTCCTCGGTGGCGCTGCTGGAGCTGCTCTCTCAGCCAGCGAGCAGCAGTACCTCATCTCGGCTAGTCTCATCTGGACGGCGCTCGGCACTTGCCTTCAAGTCTCAAGGTTCAGGCTTCCCTTCGGATACACCATCGGCTCTGGAGTCCTCACTGTCACCGGAACGTCGTTCGCTTTCGTCAGGTGAGCCCTCTCCCCTTCTCGGCGCCCTTTCCCAAGTGCGAAGGCTAACCTCTCTCTATCTTCCAGCGTCGGACTCACCTTCATCAACAGTCAGTTCACTGCCGATGGCACAGGCATGTGCCGGCTCGATGCTGCTGGAGACAAGATTGCTTGCCCTGAGGCGTTCGGCGCCTTCCTCGGTACTGCCTCAGTCGTCGCCATCTTTGCCATTGCTCTATCCTTCCTTCCTCCTCGCACGATTAAGAAGGTGAGCTCCACTCTTCTGGCTGCGTAGCTTTGCCACAGATGCTCGCTCTCTTAGCTCCGAGGCAACGACCTTTGGCGCAGCTCCTGACCCTGTTCGCTCTTCGCAGATGTTCCCTCCCCTCATCTCCGGCATGGTCCTCACCCTCATCGGCGCTACCTTGGTCCTTTCAGGTATCAACAATTGGGCTGGCGGAGCTGGAAGCTGCATGAGCGACAAGACGATGCTCTGCCCCTCCAACTCGGCTCCCCACGGCGAGTACTGGGGCTCGGCTCCTCTGATCGGACTCGGCTTCAGCGTCTTCGTCAGCATCATCATCTTCGATTTGCTCGGTCCTCCCATCGTCCAGAACTGCTCGGTTTTCCTCGGCCTCCTCGTCGGTCTCATCACCGCTGCTGGTGAGTCTTGCACCTCACAGGTGGCTCAGGATACCACAGAATGAGAGCTGACCTGACTTCACTACAGGATGTGGCTACTTCGACGGCTCGACGATTACCTCAGCTCCCGCTGCCACCTTCCTCTGGACGACTCGCTTCCCTCTCTCGGTTCGCGGCGACCTCGTGCTCCCCTTCATTGCCGCTTACCTCGTCATCGTCTCCGAGACCGTTGGTAACATCTCGGCCACCGCTGAAGCCAGTGCTCTTCCCATCGAGGGCGCCGACTTCTCGAGCCGAGTGCAGGGAGGTCTCCTGGCCGACACCGTCTTCGCTTGCATTGCTGGATTGGCCACCGTTCCTCCTCTCACTACCTTCAGTCAGAACGTGAGCTCAGATTCTAGCCGTCAAATTCTGGTGAAAGGAGCTGACCCCCTCCTTCTCTTCAGATTGGAGTCGTCGCTCTAACGCGCAACGCTTCTCGCCAAAGCGGCTACCTGTGCGCTCTCTTCTTGTTGATCATGGGCATCTTTGCCAAGTTTGGAGCTGTCTTTGTGGTGAGTCCAGCGTGCTGTACATCTCTGAACCCTTCTCGGTCGCCGAAACCTCTCTCGGCGACGACTTGCTTTGGCTCGGACATCGTCCTCTCTCCTTGACTGACTCACTTCCTCATACTCAGGCCATGCCTGCCTCGGTACTCGGAGGAATGACTACCTTCCTCTTTGGCTCCGTCGCCGTCGCCGGTATTCGCATCCTTGCCATGGTCAAATGGAGCCGCCGAACCCGTTTCATCGCCACCGCCAGTCTCTCTCTCGGGTTCGCCTCGGTCGTTCAACCCGAGTGGTTCTCGTGAGTTACCTCTTTACTCTCAAGTTGCCTCCAAACCCTCAAGAACTGACCTCGGCGCTCCCTCACAGCAACTTCTTCACCTACTCGGGCTCCAACGCCGCCCTCTCGGGCTTCCTCAACGCCATCACCCTTGTCGTAGAGGAAGGTTACCTCCTCGCTCTCATCATTGGGATCCCCCTCAACCTCGTCATCCCTTACGGTCCCGACGACCTCGCCACCACTGGCAGCGCCGAGGAGCAGGAGAGCCACGGCCTTCCCACCGTCACTACTTCGGCGGAGCAGAGCGCGAGGAGTGATGATGTCAAGGTAGTTTAGATGAGGAGTTGAGGGACGAGGAATTCTGTGTTGTAGGAGCAAATGAGGGGTCAATGAGAGAGTTTTCATTTCCGCACAAGCTCGGCGATTGAGGAGGAGAAGGGCAAAAAAGCGGATCGCTCTCGAAAGCTGTACTTCTCTAAGGCTCGTCTAGAATAGAAGGGGATTCGAGATTCACTGCTATACAGATTCAGGCTACACAAAAGTGGGGTAAGAAAGTCGATTTTACAGCATCGCACAAAGCTCGTCGTCCTCGTCTCTCCTTCGACCAGCGCCGAAGTCCGGCAGCTCGACAGGTCGTCCTAATCGACCTTCCTCCGCTTCCCCACTACCTTTGCCGACCCGACAGCCTCCTCCCAGCTCGGGCCAGGGGAAGCCGCGCGCGATTCAAAGCGTCGGAGCGAAATAGCGCGTGAGGGCGCAGTAGTCGGGTTCGCTGTTTGGGGCTTCCTTGTGATCATGGGCATCTTTGCCAAGTTTGGAGCTGTCTTTGTGGTGAGTCCAGCGTGCTGTACATCTCTGAACCCTTCTCGGTCGCCGAAACCTCTCTCGGCGACGACCCGCTTTGGCTCGGACATCGTCCTCTCTCCTTGACTGACTCACTTCCTCATACTCAGGCCATGCCTGCCTCGGTACTCGGAGGAATGACTACCTTCCTCTTTGGCTCCGTCGCCGTCGCCGGTATTCGCATCCTTGCCATGGTCAAATGGAGCCGCTGAACCCGTTTCATCGCCACCGCCAGTCTCTCTCTCGGGTTCGCCTCGGTCGTTCAACCCGAGTGGTTCTCGTGAGTTACCTCTTTACTCCCAAGTTGCCTCCAAACCCTCAAGAACTGACCTCGGCGCTCCCTCACAGCAACTTCTTCACCTACTCGGGCTCCAACGCCGCCCTCTCGGGCTTCCTCAACGCCATCACCCTTGTCGTAGAGGAAGGTTACCTCCTCGCTCTCATCATTGGGATCCCCCTCAACCTCGTCATCCCTTACGGTCCCGACGACCTCGCCACCACTGGCAGCGCCGAGGAGCAGGAGAGCCACGGCCTTCCCACCGTCACTACTTCGGCGGAGCAGAGCGCGAGGAGTGATGATGTCAAGGTAGTTTAGATGAGGAGTTGAGGGACGAGGAATTCTGTGTTGTAGGAGCAAATGAGGGGTCAATGAGAGAGTTTTCATTTCCGCACAAGCTCGGCGATTGAGGAGGAGAAGGGCGAAAAAGCGGATCGCTCTCGAAAGCTGTACTTCTCTAAGGCTCGTCTAGAATAGAAGGGGATTTGAGATTCACTGCTATACAGATTCAGGCTACACAAAAGTGGGGTAAGAAAGTCGATTTTACAGCATCGCACAAAGCACGTCGTCCTCGTCTCTCCTTCCACCAGCGCCGCTTTCCGGCAGCTCAGCTCAATCGACCTTCCTCCGCTTCCCCACCACCTTCGCCGACCCGACAGCCTCCTCCCATCCCGGGCCAGGGGAAGGCGCGCGCGACTCGAAGCGAGCGAAATAGCGCGTCAGGGCGTAGTAGTCGGGTTCGCCGTTCGAGGCGGGGGGTTGACCCGGAGTGGAAGGGACGGGGGTGGTGTCGTACTGTTGTTGGCAACAGAGAGAAGAGGTCAGTGAAGAGCGAGATGGGAGAGAGGGAGGAAAGAGGGAGACGCACCCGAGCGAGAGCGGGCTTGCCGAGGAGACGGGTCGTGCAGTCGAGGAAGTCCACCATGTCGGCTTCGAAGAGGGAGAGAGGGTACTTGGCGTTGAGGCCGAGGAGGTGGGATTCCAGAGTCGAGCCGTTGGGGACGTTGAGGAACTGTTCGGCGGCGTGCGAAGGTCAGCGACGCTCGGCGGTGAGATTGAGAGAGGCAGAAACCCACCTCATGAATCCGATCCCTCATGCTCCTCTCAAAGTCTGCCTGTGCGACGTCTCGACTCCCAAACAACGCCTGCGCTGCCTCGACCAACTTGGCCTTCTCCTTTTCCCTCTCCCGTTCCTCCTCCTCCTCCTCACTATCCTCCTCCTCACTCTCGTCATCACTCGCCTCACTACCCTCCTCATCCACCTCCATCCCACTATTACTCTTAGCGAAATTACTCTCGGCCGCATTAGACTGAGCGACCCTCGAAGCCCATCCCCTCCCCTCCCAAACTCCACATCCCACCCCAAAGAGAACCTCAATAGCCGTCGTGCCCGTCCATCCATCAACGAGGTACCCCTCCAAACACGCTTGGATGAGCAGCGAATGAAGGATCGAGTACCAAGCGGCCGTAACGTTGATCTCGACCGAAGAGGTAGCGTCGGGTTGGAGGAACGAATCGACTTGATCGTCCGTGTCGGCTCCATTGGCCCTCTCGCGAAGGTCTCGAAGGAGGGAAGAGGAGAGGCCGAGGAATTGAGGGATGAGGTCCACGAGACGTTTCTTGCCTTCGGCGATGCTGCCCAATCCTTGGCCGGGGATGTTGGTTCGTCGTTTGTCGACACGGGTGGCGGAGACGAGGGTGCAGACGGAGCAGGAAGAGACGCGATGACGGCGGCACCAGGTGGTGTGAGTCGAGGGGAGGATGGAGGTGGCGTAGATGTCTTTTGCTCGGGTGCGCATGGCCTGACCGCGGACGATGCGGTAGTCCATGTGAGGCGTGGCGGTGAGTTCCGAGGCGGAGGTAAGGGCGGAAGGTCCTTGAGCGAAGACGGTCTCGGATTCGCGCGAAGGGTCGCCGCCGAAGGGCTTGAGGTCCGAGTCGGGCAGAGGGGCCGAGGGTTCTCCGTCGACGGCGTTGCCGAATTTGAGGTCGATGAGGGATTGGGCGACAGAGGTGGCGCTGCGAGAGGAGGTGGCGGCGTGGGTGGCCATGGTGTGGTAGAGGGTCGTCGTGTCGGGGGAGGTGAGAGGCTTGAGAGCGGCGAGCGCCTCAACGTCGGCCGAGGATTGGACGTCCCGCTCGTCGATGCGAGTGAGCGCTTGCTCGGGCGCAGGGTTGGAGAGAAGCTCCTCCGTCAAGCGAGCGAGAGCGACTCGGCGCTCGACCGACGAAGGGAGGTGTCCCTCGAGTCGGTTCGATTTGAGTAAGCTCACGCCGAGCTTCCACATGCCCTGGGCCTTGTGCTCCGACTCGAGCCATTCGTCGTCAATGTCGACCTTGGCGCTATCCGAGACGGACTCGGCGCGTTGCAGGAGGTCGCGAGAGCCATTCGGCGAGGTGTAGGAGGCGAGGCGGGTGGCTGTAGCGAGGTGAAGGGTGTAGGAGAGGATGTTGGAGCGCGAGGAGCGGGAAGGGGCGCGAGGAGGGATGGACTGGAGGAGGTGCGAGACGGGGTGTTGAGGTGCGCTGTTTGAAAGAGGAGCGGAGAAGGCGGTCAGCGGGATTCTTGGGCTGTTGACGTGGTCAGTCCTATCGACCTGCAGAACGCGCCAAATAGCTCCAAAGCCCCCCTTGCTTCTCCCCTTTCCTACTCTGCTGCAGAACTCCATTGACCGCCCTTTCTTTATCTCGACCCGAGCCCCGCAACTCATTCGGAGAGGGCGGTTCTTCCCAGTCGGAAACGCTCCGTCAACACCACGGGGACCGCAGTTGTAGTCCTACAGACTTCTGCGACGCTAGGAAACCCTCTGGCGAAACTCCCACTGCTTCCCCCGAATCCCTCGCCAATTGAGGCCGTCCGAAACAGCCCGCCGGGGAGGCAGCGTCTCGAAGGCTCTCAGTGCGTGCGAGCTGAAGAGAGGTCCCATCTGATCCGTTACAAGCGCTGAGATGGTAAACTCACCGATAGCCTTTGGCTTCACCAATCTGCTGTTGAGCAGCAGGAGCAGGAGCGGGCTGAGGACCGGAAGGAGGCCTCACGCTCGGGTGGCTCTGGGACCACAACTCGAACTCCCTCCTCGAGATGAAGTGACGAGACTCGGAGCCCTGCAAGGTACGGCCTTGTGCGACCAAATCTGTAGGCAATGCTGGGATGAGAATTGAGGCGGGTGCGGTGGCTGCCATCTTGTCGAGCTGAGCTGGCGGTGAAGGAGCGTCGGGTGTGGGGACAGTTTGCGAGGGGGAGAAGTTGTAGGACGGTAGGAAGGCGTTCAAGGGGAGCCCGAAGGCAACGAGAGGAAAAGAAGGTGTGTGTGATGCAGTGCTAGAGCGCCTTGAACGAGAGAAGTTGGGGGAGGAAGCAGAGCTGGCCCCCAGCGATTTGCGGCGAAGTCGAAGCGACCAGGGAAGGCTCGGAGCGGCCAAGTTGGTTTCTAATCGCCTCATTAGTAGGGATTTCTCGCCGCTCAGAGGTGCTGTAGGACCAATTACAAGTCTATTACAGCCGGGTAACCTCAAATTTAACACTGCACCTCGTCGTCGGCCTTCGCGGGGCTCGCTCGGCGCTGCTCGATGGGCTCTGTCAGAGGGTCCCGAACTACAGTCTTGACCTCGGGATAGGTAGCTCAAGCTTCCCACGACCACCTCAAGTGTATGCGAGCAGAAACGGCTCCCGCCACCCTTATGCGCGGCCTCTTCGCCAGCACTCGGAAGCCTCGGAGTTGAATTTCCTCGCTCCTCAGCAAGAGCCGAGAGGGCTCTCTGAATGCGGTTGGCGGCTCATCTTAAAGCCAGCATTTTTTGAGGAGTCTCAGAGCTGGTGGGTCGAGCTTTGTGCGACGACTGGCCCCACTACGCCCCGCCTCGACCATCACGAGCGAGCGCCGAGGTCCTCAACCATCAGGTTGCTCACTTGAGAGAGGATGGGAAGCGGGGCGGTCGTCATAGCAGAGCTGTTCTGCATCATTTCGAACGCTGAGCGTTTGGTCAGCCCCATCGGAACCTCTCCTCTCTCGCCTGGCTAGGAAGGCGCTTCGGCGCTTGGAGACAGCCCCGCTCGAAGCGAAGGCTCTTGGTCACCAGAGCGGCGAGTTGGAGGCTCAAGGTCTTGAGTAGGATAAGATACAAGCATCTGTAGCCTAAAAGCCCCGCAAACGTGTACAAGTATACGTTTGCAAGAGGGGAAAGGCGACCACGACCGAGAGTTCGGCGCAATCGGCGCGAGTGCTGTTCACGCTGATCCGCCTTCCGAGCTCTCCACAGGGTCAAGCGCGGATCTGAGATGTACCTATGTCGGAATTGAAGTCAGTCTACAGGGCCAGACTCCTCTGCAAAGCTGTCAAAGGGAAGCAACACCGTCGACCGAGGGCTGAAAGGCGGTCACTTGCCAGTGCTCGTCTGTCTCTCGCCGCGTCGAGTGTACTACTGTACTGAACAAATGACATTGTTGTTCGGTGAATCTTGAGCAGGACCTGCCGGCCTGCAGACCAGCTCGACTGACTCTCGCCTTTCGCGGAGCCCCCTGGAGGCGAGTGAGGCTAAGGTCTCCTCTCCATGGGCCGCGCTGTAGCTTCCTGTCTGCCATTCTGTCAATGCAGCCTACGCGCCTCGTTCTACCCTTTCATTCCAATTCACCGTCACTCCCTTGCGCCTGGGGCCTTCGCAGCCTCAATTTCAACTCTCGAACCGCCGCCGGGCTTTGCTCCTTCCTGCATCTCACGCCCAGCCAGCACAATGTGCTGAGACGACTTTGTTCCCACTAACTACAAGGCAACATTCCAGCCTCCCTCTCATCCTCGTCCAACGATCCCTCGAACGCGCCACACCTGATCCGGATTCGACGCGCAAGGAATGGACCGCGTAGAGACGAAGCAGCAGGCAGCAGCAGCAGCAGCTCAGAGCGATTCTCCCTCTTCTGCGAGTCCCACCATCTCATCATCAGAGGAGGATGCAGGCAAGTCAGCCCACGAGGAGGGGGCCGGGTATCAGGTGCGCCGTCAGGGGGAGGAGGATCCAGAGCAAACGGAGGGGGATGAGCAGGATGATGATGATGAAGAGGAGGGAGAGAAGAAGAAGCACTGGTGGAGTAGAAGGAGGAAGCAGCGTTCGGAAGCAGGGGGAGAGTACGAGCAGGAGCGGTTGATCAAGCATCGTTACTTGCCCATCTTGAGTGGGTTGGTGTGCCCCTTCAGTGTGCTCTTGGATGTGAGTAGAACTTCTGATCTCCGGCTGGAATGCTCGCTGACTCTCGCTCGAACGTCGCAGATCCCTGGCTTGACCGAGCGGGTTCGTTGCCAAGATTCGGCGTTGCTGCTCTCTCTCCGGTAGAGCTGACCCCTTCCTCCTCGCGCAGTGGTATGTCCGTACCAACGGCTTCACCGTCGTCGAAACCCAACCCAATCCCATCAGTACGTCGCTCAATCTCGCCCCTCTTTCGTCGGGCGCCGAACTGAAGCTGACCTTTCCTCCCACCCTCACCCTCTCGCTCCCGCTCGCTCACCATCAACCAGTCCTCGACGTCGGTCAATCCATCTCCATGGCCCTTGGAGTCCTCGCCAACCTCGGCCTCATCATGCGCTTCCTCGAGCGCAAACCCTTGATTGGAACTTGGGTCGCCATCGTCGCTTTGACCGCACACGACGTGATCAACATTGCCATCGTCACGACATTTGGAGTGGTTCATCGTATTGACGATGGTTTTGTGCGTTGGGCGGAATGCTTGAGAGGAGAAGCGCCGAGCTGACCGAGTGCTCCCTTCGACCGCACAGACTTATGGGGACGCTTATTGGATGACTGTCGCTTCTACTGTGGCCTCCGTCTTTTGCAACATCACCATCATCATCGACCTCGTGCGCACCAAGGATTTGAGGAAGTATGGTGAGTCGTTGGGGCTTCGGTTCGCTTTCGAGAGCTCGCGCTGACCTTTCACTTCTCGCAGGATCCGGTCTGACCGAGAAACAAAGGTCCCTCGTCATCGCCGTCATGATCTTCCTCTGCTACGTGGGACTCGGATCCCTCTGCTTCTCTTTCTTGATCCCCGAGCTCACCTGTGAGTCACCTCGACTCGATCCCTTCCACCTCCTTCACTGACCTCGCGCCCAACCCTCCAGACATCGACTCCCTGTACTTCACCATCTGCACCGTCAGCAGTGTCGGCTTCGGCGACATTCTCCCCACCTCGACCGGATCCCGAGTCTTTGGATTCTTCTACGACGTCGCCGGACTCGTTCTCCTCGCCTTCACCATCGCCATTGCTCGAGAAACCATCATCGAGACGTTTGAAGCTTCTTATCGCGCGAGGAGGGACGTGTTGGCCAAGAAGGCTAAGGAGAGGAAGGAGGAGAAGAAGAGGAGGTTGAAGGAGAGGAGAGAGCGGCGCGAGAAGGAGCTGAGGGAGAAGGTAGAGAGAGGGGAGGCAGTGGCGGAGAAGGAGGAGGAGGACCCAGTAGCCCAGACGAGAGGACCAGTGGATGTGGCAGCGTCCATCTGGGGCGGGACTGCTGCTTCGCGAGCGGTCGGGGCTGCACAGAGGGAGTTGGATTATAATGAGGAGAGGGCGGCGGGGGTGAGTGCATGGCGGGCGTCGTTGAGGAGGGTGCTGAGGAAGTTTGGGTGGCTTGAGAGCTTCACGCCTTCGAGGGATAGAGCGATGGAGGATGCTGAGGAGGGAGCGACGGCTGCTGAAGTGGGTGGGGGCGCGCCGCTCAAGAGGTCGGCCACTTCGAGTAGTTCGGCGACGGGGATTAGTTCCATCATCTCGGAGGAGAAGTTCAAGACGTTCAGGAAGCAGCTGCAGGATGAGCAGGTGAGTTTTCCGAGCCCTTTCCCCTAGTTCGAACGCTGACGGCCTCTTCCTCTCTGCACAGCAACGAGAGTTCCACCTCAAACTCGGCATCGTACTCTCTCTCTTCTTCGTCTTCTGGCTCGTCGGAGCCGCCGTCTTTCACGCTACCGGTCCGTCCTCGCTCTTCTCCGAGCCGAGTCGACAGTTCGCTGATTTCTCTTGCGCTGGCAGAGAAATGGACCTATTTTGAAGCACTCTACTTCTGCTTCATCTTCTTCACGACTATTGGATACGGTGACTTTTCGCCCAAGAGCTCGTGAGTTCTTCTTTCCGTTCTCCTCCGCCGAACTGACCTTTCGTCGACAGAGGTGGAAGGGCGTTCTTCATCGCACGGGCTCTGTTTGGAATCGCAAACATGGTGAGTAGGCTCTACCGGCATACACGCACGACTCTCGAAACTTTCCCTCGCCGCTCGCTCTCGCTGACTTCTTCCTCCCCTGTCGCAGACCCTCACGCTCTCCGGTCGGTGCTTCCGCCTCCTCTCATCTCTCCGGCGGCTGACACCTTCCGCTCCCAGTCATCACGGAAACCTGGTCCTCCCGGTACAAATCCTCCATCGTTGACGGCCGAACTCGGCGCCGGATGCGTCGAGTCGGGCGACGAGGCAACGAGTCGAACGAGAGCAACATCCTCCGCCTTCTCGCTCTCGAAGGGTTCGAGCACAAGGCCGAGCTTGAGGCGCAGGACCTTCCCACCAAGCTTATGGACGCCGTTCGGGGCTTTCACGAGCATGCGCGGTACTTCATGGTGGGCTGACCTTGTCTCTTCTCGTTGAAGACTGCCTAGCTAATTGTTTCCCTCTTCGAACAGCTCGGCCGTACTGGAGATCCTCCCGAACAATATCGGAGCCTGATCGACGCGGCGAGTGGCTTTGACGAGGAGTTTGGCAAGCTTGTCGACGATGGATCGCTCACCGAAGGAGGCGGCGGCGAGACACGCCACTTCCTCTTCATGGTCTCGTACGAACGTGGGTCGTGCTTCATTGTTCCTCTTCTTCTGCTTGCTCACTCGTCTGACCAATCTACAGGCCAATTCGATACCCTCCTCGACGCCGCCGAGCAGCTCAGTCAAGTCTTCAAGAGCCACGTCGACGAGCTCGAGACGATGCGCAAGCTGAACGCCGAGCTTCGTCAGGCGCTGCTGGACGTCGCGGCGACGCCAACGACTGATGATGACGACGGGGGAGAGGAGGAGATCGAGGACAGGGCCGAAGCGCGCGAGGCGAGGAGGCCGTCGCTTCTGCCCTTCATCAAGAGGCCGCCCGGAGGATTTGGCGACGAAGAAATTGAAGAAGAGGTAGAGCGTGAGATCGACGACTCGACTACCGACGATGGAAGCGAGGATCCTCATCACCTTTCGCGACGAGCATCGACTTCCACCTCTCGTCCTCCTCCCACCGCCAGCGACACTCTCCTCGCCTCCTCGTCCCTCATTCGGCGCCTCAGCACAACCAACTCAACCACCGCCACCACTCGACTCGGCGGAACCGACCCTCCCACACCAACCAACGAATCCGCCCCGGCAGCGGCCGCCGCTTCCTCATCGCCAACGACATCGCGCCCTCCTTCCGCGCCCGGAATCAGCCGCACGCCAACCCAGTTGACCTTTGCTGAGCCGGAAAAGATGAACAGGAGGGACAGCTCGAGCGCCAGTGGGAGGTCGGGGTTGTTCTCGAGGAAGGGGAAGGGGAGGGGATCGAAGGGCGGCTGACATGGCGCTGGTCCTCATCACTGTTTATAGCTTTCGTCGCATCCCTGTCCATAGCTTTCGCATCACTGTTCATAGCTTTTGTTGTGATCTATCTACCATCTTCTAGCTGCCCGTCGAAGCCTTGCTCGGCGCAGAGACGCTGCGAAGCCATCGCCGAGAGAGCCTCTAAGCCTGCTCTCGCCGCTCTCGTGTATGACTCCCACCTCAAGCCGAAGCTCACAGACCTCTCCCTTTCTTGAGAGTCCCCTCTTCCGTTCGTTTCGCTTCACCGAGCTCACAATCGCCTCGCGCCGAGAAGTGCTTCATATCCCCTCGTTACAGCATATCACTTATCCTCCTCGTCGGGCATATCAATCCTCCTAAATCCTCAAGCTTCCCCCTCATCCCACACGGGCGGGTCCGCTGATGGCTGGGTCGTAGGGAGGGGGAACTTGACTGTTGGAGCTCTCTGTCCTCTCCATGCCGAGTTCGAGGTCGGCGAGCTTGAGGTTGAAAGCGGCTGTGTGTGTAAAAAGTCAGCTCTTCGTCTCTAGTCGTTTCAATCCGCTCAAACGCTCACCTTCCGTGTCGCCGAGCCTTCCATCGTTGGCCTCGCGCTCCTGCAGAGCAATGTCGCCCCTCCTCACGAGCTTGCTACCCGACTTGACATGGGCAGTTTCGTTCCTCTTGCGCGCTTTCCTGTTCCTCCACGCGATACACCCCCAAGCGATTCCCATCATGGCGAGGACGGCTGCGATGGGCGCGACGACAAAGAGGAGAACGCTGAGAGCAGGTGAGATGTCGGCGGTGGGGGCGTCGGGGTCGTCGCTGGTGCTGTTGAAGGGAGGAGGGAAGTCCATTTTGTGAGCTGTGGACAAGGGGCAAACGAGATGAAGGCGAGCGAGTGGGAGGAGCGAAAGAAGCGAGCTTCATCTCTTTGAGACCTCGGACTCTGATGAGACCCCTACTACCCTACAGGTGCAAGAAAGGAAGTGCCAAGGATCACGCTTGCCCCTACTCTGCTTCAGAGCGATGCTCTCGTCCTGCAGCCCATCTGCTCAGCTCACCCCGAGCGCGCTCGGCGACGACTGCTCACACGGCGTTTCTGCTACACTCCGAGAAACGAAATCGACTCCAAAGCTTAGGCAAGGGCTTCACGGCGAGTTAGAAGGTGGTCCATCTCAGCCAACAAAGCGGGGTTGCAGCAACGACAACTCGTCCTCGGCTCGGCGCTCGACGTTCGAGTCGCTTCGAACCCTTTGTAAATTCGTTCGAGACGTGCGAGAGTCACAGAAGATACAACTTTATCTGTACGGCCCCTTCAAGGAGCAAGGAGCCTCACTGCTCTGCTACAGCTCGTCTCGACTCGGCCCCCCTGTGGGGCTCGACTTCGGCGAAGCCGGCGAGGCACATCCCGTCCTCGAGCAGCCAAAGCTGATTACGCAGCAGGTCTATTCACACTCTTTCGCCTCAAGACCGCTTTTTATGAGCTCTGCACCTGCCTGACCGACGCCCCTCGACCGAGAGCCGAAACGCTTCGCGACGGCCTCCAGACCGGACGGAGAGGCCGAAAGAGTCGCGAGCAGGTCACAGGACTACACAGGAAGCCCTGCAACACCATGCGACTCTCGCGGCGGTCATGAGAGGCCGTGAATCTGCTCTCGGGGCGGTTCGGCGCTCATTTCTCCCTCGCTTCAGACTTTCGCGGCTCGCTCGTTGACCTGTGATGCGGCTGGTATGCACCCTGCATTGCCATGTACCACAAAAAGAGCTCTTTTCGCGAAAAGACCGTCCAAAAACGCTCTACCTGTAGCGGCGGAGGGAGAGGGTGTTGTGCTTGCGCCACTGGGCGGTCTTGGGCTGGTGGTTGTGACGGTGACCCTTGCCAATACCACGGTTCTGTTGTTGGAGGAGAAGCAGAGGTTAGTGAGGGTTCGGCAGAGGCAGCGTGGAGAGTTCGGTCGAGGAGCGCCGAGATGAAGGTCGAGGGCGGATGAAAGCCGAGAGACGGGCGGTGGTGGAGTGGGAAATGGTGGAGAGGTAGAAGGGAAAGTGGCGGAGATGATGATGAGTTGCAAGAGCCGTCAACGCACCTTCTTTCCAGCGGCGGTGAGTCCGCGAGCCTCGCGGCGCTTGTGGACGGGGTTGCAGATCCAGTTGATGCGAGCATCGCGACGGATAGCCTTGTGGGAGGGGTCGACGAGGATGACCTCGAAGTACTTGTAGACACCATCCTGGTTGATCCAGTACGAGTTGAGGACGCGCATGCCTCCGCAACGACGGGCAACACGCTCCTCGGCGGTCGAGCGAAGGGAACGCTGGAACTTGAGGTGGTTGACTCCCTGGTTGGTGGGCTTTCCGAACGTAGCTCCTGTAGACGAGCGGGCGGGTCAGCTCTGATGGTACAAGTTGATCGACCGCTTCGGCGCGGGCCACGGCGAGGGGTTCGAGTTCGAGGATGGACGCACCCTTCTTGACGGGCTTTTTGCGGTTACCACGGCGAACGCGGATACGGTAAATGACGAAGCCCTGCTTGGACTGTGTAGTGGAACGGATGAGGGTGCAGGGTCAGCTCCGCGTCCTCGAGGGAAAAAAATGCTGCCCCAAGTCCATCGAGCCGTCTCCAACAGCGCACACGGGCAGCAGGACGACGTAGGGAACAGGGCGAAAAGTGTAGTCGAATAGTGAGAATGGTTTGGCGAGGTTTTGAGAGTCGTAGGGGATGCGTAGGTCGTGTGAAGGGCGAATAGAGGTGGGTTCGTCGAGTGCGTCGTGGAGTGTCCTGCTGCCGTCCTGTACCCTCTGCTGCCCACCCAAACTCTGCTTCCGCACCGTACAGACTCCCTGCCAACTCCAGAGCTGCTCCCGTACAGCCCTGCCTCCTCCCCAGCCCTCCCGGCAATTCCCTGCCCTCCCAGCCTCGTCTCGTCGCTGCATCTCACCTTGTAACCGAGGCGGCGGGCCTTGTCGGGGCGCGAGGGGCGCGAAGCACGGTGGCAGACGTTCAACTGCCTGTACTCCCAGCAGCGGACGCGGAGGAGGAAGCGGAGGACGTCCGACTGCTTGCGCTTGTGAAGCTCGGCGATGTACCTGTAGGTCAAGGATTAGTCGGGCACTTGATGTAGGCGTATACAAAGAGTTACTTGTATGCTCCCATGGCAACCCTGGCTCCCGTGGCAGCGTTTTCAGAAGTGCCAATTAGCTAGGGCTCTGTAGCAAGGCGCAGGAGCGTCGTAGATGCTATAGAGCAGCACCAAACCCCTGCTCCCACCATCTGCTGCAGCACTCACCGGCTTCTTGTGATGGCTCGAAACGGAGAAAAAGAAGAGAGCCGCGACGGCCAACTCTGAAGTCCCTCTTCGAGCGATAGGGGCCTCTTTCAAATATCGACTCGCTGCTTCCGCTACAGCACTTTCAAGGCATTCAGCCGTCTATAACGATCAATCGCTCTTATCGAGCACTCAAACAGCTTGACCTCGTCGACCAAGCTCAAAGGCTCCGAGCTCGAGCTGAGCCAGCGCGCGGCCGAAGCGATACCCAACAGCTCGAAGCAGCGCGGAAGTCTTGGAGGCGTCAGGAAGGCTCGCTCTCCCCTCCGCACGTCGAAAGCCATGTACAAAGCCTCGCGATTTCCCTTGCATGTCCGTTTTGAAACCCTACGCCCATTGGAAGCACACAAATGACCCTCTGTACCGGATGTGGGAGAGATCAACGCTCGTGCTGCTATGCAAAAAGTGGGGAGACCTTACATTTCGTCGAGCTGGAGTCCCACCCGCGGCGCCTCGACGCTTGACCTGTTTCGGTTCACACGGCAGCACTCTTGCCAGCGACGAATCCCCTGCGCGAAGCATGGTACAAAAGTCAGCGAGCCATTTCGAGTTGCGATCTCGGATTGAGCTGAAGCTCACCACCTCTCTCCGAAAGCGGAAGTCTGGTGCTCACTGGCGTGTAGAAGATCTCGTGGGGAGACATGCCGGTGTACTCGACGCTGAAGTAGGAGGGGAAGAGATCTTCGGTATCGATCTGTGTTGTGTAAAGTCAGTTCAAGTTCTCCGGGAAGGGACGCCGCTCGACTCACGAGTTCGTGATGAATGCCGGCGGCGCGGACGGTCGTTTCGGACTGAGAGCTCCCGCATCCGAATCCGTGAGACCATCCGTTGCGAAGATCGCCGTCGGTGCCCCAATTGGTCATGAAGAGGCGGTATCCTCGAGAAACGGATCGCTCGTCACTGTGAAGAAGTCGAGGTGAGTTTTGAAGAGGGTAGGCAGGGAAGATGCTTACACAAGAACGAATTTGCCCTCCTTGACACAGTCAAGATTGTGCTGCTCGTAAGTCCTGATCGAGGCGGGCGTTGACGCCTGGCCAAACTCGGCGAGCGTGCGAGCGTCGGCGTCCTTGGCGCGCTGCATGAGTCGCCGCAACGCAGGACCACGCTGGAAGCGACTGCCGGTGCACCATCCTTGGACAAGCCTTGAGGCGAAACCCTCGTCCTGATCGCCGTAGACTCGGGAGAGGCTGGCGTCGAGTTGCGAGAGCAGCTCCTCGTCGCTCAAGGGCGCCGACTCCGTGATGAGGGTTGGGCACTTGCGCAGGACCGAAGCAAACTGAGCCTTGCCGTTCGAGGAGGGAGACGAAGAGCCGAGCTTGATCTGTTGGGTGGAAGGGAGGGGGTTAGTCTGGCACTGGCGCTCGTGGCGGGCGACAACTGACCGGTCGAGGAGTCTCCGAAGGTGTGGGGGAACGCGAGTCGAGGTTGCGATCGTCGACGAGAGGAGCGGACTCGATCCAGTCCGTAGGCTCGAAACCGTCGCTGTCCAGCTCCTCGTCGGGCTCCATGAGCTCGTCCTCCTCGAGTCCGAGAGCCATCAGATCCTCATCATCGAACTCGTAGCCTTCCATCTCCACAAGGAGCTCGAGGAGTTGCTCATCGTCGAGGTCGGCGTCAGGGTCGAAGGCGAGAAGGGTTTCCTCATCCGCCTCGAGGTGTTGATCTGGCTCCTCTGCTCTCCCTTTGCCCTTGCCCTTCAACGAAGTAGCGGGCTCTGGCGCAGGGGCACGGGCGGCGCGGAGAGGTCGGGCTTGAGATGCTCGAGCGGCGGTGGTGGAAGGTCCAGGGCCAGCTTGAGGTTCAGTGGGCGAGCGCGAGGGTTGAGCGTAGTCCTCCATGAACTCGGCCAGTTCGGGATCCCACTCGGCCTCCTCCTCCTCCTCTTCTCGAGGTCGCTTCTTCCTCGGTCTTGCTCCACCGCGAAGACGGGCGACCATGATGACCTCCGAGCCTGGTTGGAGACCGGCGAGGGCGAGGATGTCGCTGTCTTGGAGATAGTGACATCGGTGGGTGAGCTGGAAGGCGTCGGCGGAGTAGCCGAGCTCGAACTCGATGCTGTTGAAGCGAAGGGAGTCAGCCTCAGAGCTCGTGCGGTCTGCGAAAGAAACTCACTCGAGCTTGAAGACAAAGACCGATAGGCCGAGAGAGACGGGAACGACATGAGATTGGCCGCTGAAGTCTGCGAGAGCGCGGTGGTTTGGGTCAGCTCGGAGCGAGAGCGGAGGAGCGAAAGGCGGGAAGGTGCGACTCACCTTTCACGAGGATGTGGGAAAGAATGTGCTCGGGAGGGACGTAAGGCCTAGCGATCGCAGGCCAGTCGTCTGTGATCGGAGGAGAGGGCAAAGGTCAGCCGAGCTGGCGAAGAGCGAGGACGCGTCGACTCACTAGGTCGACGCCCCCAGAAGCTGGCACGCGCTCGCGCAGTACGAGGACGACGTAGAGCACGCTTGATTCCTCCGCCTCCGGCGCGATACTGCCTCCTTCCTTCGGGGTTGAGAGGGACTCGGTCGTCGAGGTCGACCTGTGGAGTGAGAGACGATGAGCTACGTGCGAGAAGGGGTGGAAGAGAGTGGGTGAGGTGCACTTTTTTGGATGATGGCACTCGGTAGTACGTGCGAGCGCGAGGTGAAGGACTTGAGCGACGAGAAGGCCGACCTGCGAAAGCTTGAGGTCAGCGAAAAGTGCACCGAGAAGAGAAAAGGAGAGTACTACCTTTGGACTGCTGGCTAGAGAGGCTGATGGAGGTTGAGAAGCGAAGAGAGGTCAGTCGCGGGGTATAGAGAACTGCAGAAGGGGTATGAGAGCTCACGCTTCGGTCGACGTGCCATCCTCGACCTGATCGGTCTGGAAGTTGCTGGGACAAGCTCCCTCCTCTTCAGATGACTCCCGGTGTTCTTCTGATTCGTGTACTTGCTCTGAGGGAGCCGCGGTGGACGCAGGCTCACCCCCGTCGAGCGAAGGAACCGCGGTGGACGCTGGCTCAACAGGGCTCGACTGACAGTCGACGGAAAGAGGAGCCGCGATGTACGCTGGCTCTACTCCAGAAGACGAGAGAGAGGTTGAAGAAGTCGCTTCGTTGCCTTTGGGAACCGCGATGAACGCAGGCTCAGCCCGAGGCCCCGAGAGCGGGAGGAGGAGAGACGATGTAATTGAAGGCGCGAGGACGAAGGAGGGAGAGTCGGAGCGAGGTAGTCCATGATTGAGATAAGGTGCATGCTGGTGATACTGCTTGCTCCGAGACTTTGAATTGCGAGAAGGGTGAGAAGAGGAGAAGTCGCGACCAGGACTGTTGTGAGGCGCGAGAGCGGAAGAGGGGTCAATCACCGATGCTCTGCAAAAGCGGGACTCTACTTACTCGCAGGCAATGTCGGCTGGTCCTACAACGTCTGTAGGGCAGCAGAGAGTCAGCTACCCCCTTCCCGCCGCCCAAGCCAACCTCAAGATCATCGCTCCGCGCCGACCGAACGAGATGAGTTGCTGCTTACCAGGCTGCCTAGTAGTAGGTTTGCGAGACGGTGGGCGTCTCAGAGAGCCTATAGCTCTCCCCAACGGCGCCATGCCGCTGAGTGGCGTGCGCTTGGGCTGTCACGCCGGGTGCGAAGGCAAGAAGGGGGACTCCGGAGAAGGAGAGTGAGCGGAGAAGTGAGTAGACGGGCTTCCGAGCGTGCTGAGCGGCGGCGGGAGGCGAGATGGAGGTGGTGAGAAGTCAAGAAGCGCGAAGGCAGGAGCGAGCGAGACACTCAACGAAGGCTGCGGGCTCTTCGGTCCTTCGCGCTCGGTCCAAGCGTCACGCTCAAGTGTTGGGGCTGCACAACTCATGATTCTGGGAGAGCATTACTAGTAGCTACTTTTTGAGGGGAGATTCGTCTAAGGCAAACTATCGTGCAGCAGCGCGCGCCTTCGCACCCTTCCCGCGCCGATCCCGCTCGGGATTCGTCTTTCCCCTGCGCTTCTTCTTCTTACTTCCTCCCTGCGTCGTCTCATCACGCTCAACACCCTGCTGACCATCCTCCTGACCCTCAATAGTCGATCCCGCCGCGCCCTTGATGCGTAGAGAGTGAAACGAGGGCGACTCGTCTTCGGCGCTCGTCGTTCCAACGCCTGTCCCTCTGTCCTGCTCCACCCCACCAGCGCAGCTCTCCGGAGATATCCCAGCGAACCCTCGCCTGAGCTCCTCAACAACGACAGCGTCGAAATCACTCTCGCACCATCCTTCATACGGCGAGTGGTGAACGAAAGTTGAGGCCCAGCCTCGACGCGAGAGCTCGTCCGTGCCCTTTCCCATCGCCTCGGACGAGTCAAAGAGTAAGACCCATTCGTCCTCCCCGACGCCGTTGGAGGCGAGTAGTCCGCCGAGGTTCCAATCGGCTCGAGTGAGCGTGTCGGCTTGCCTGATCTCGGCGGGCGCGTCGACGGCGAAGGCGAAGCGAACTTGCGAGCAGAAGCTCAGCTTCTCGACTGGGACGAGAGGGTCGATGTCCTCGGTGTCGAGTTGAGGTGTAGGTGTGCTCTGGTCGAAGGTGTGAGGCATCGCCGCTAGCGAAGGGGAGAGCGGCGGCGGAGAATCGCGAGAGGGAGAGGGGAAGAGGGGCGAAGGCTCGACGCAGAAGGAGCCGCGAGGAGAGGATGTTGAAGGGGGTTCCGGGATGGGTGATGGCTGAGGGGAGGGGCGATGTCGAGGTGAGAGACTGCGACGGGGCGGAGAAGGCGAAGGAGAGCGCCGGCGAGAATGGTGGGAGGGTGGAGAGAGGGAGCGACTTGTATGACGATATCGCTTCCTGTCTCGTGAGGAAGGGGGAGGAGAGGTATCGCGACGCCGAGGCGGGCTGAACAAGTCCGAGTCGAGATCAGCTTCGGCTTTCGGTACGCGTAGCTCGGAGATTGCGCAACTCACCTGGCGCTGTAGCTAGTGCGTTTCTGATGATGCCTTGCTCCCCATCGAGGCTCTTCATAATCGCGGAAGGCGGGAAGGCAGTCTCGCCAAACGAAGTAAGGAGTGAGCGGATCGAGCTCGATGGACGACCGAGAGCACACATGTAGGTGAACAAGGGTCTCGACTGCTCGTTGCCTTTGAGCACGCGAGTTGAAGGCCATGTACATCCCGCCATTCATCTGAGCGTCGGGCTTCGCGGCCAGAAGTCCTTCGAACTGGTAGGCTGCCGGTGGGAGATGTCGATTCCAGCGCGAGTTGGTGTGATAGAGATGAATGGTGAAGAGTTGGTCGACGAGAGCCTGAGGCAGTAGCGAGGACATGGTGCAGGCGGAGAGATGCGAACGAGAGCTCGAGCTCGAGCGCGTCCAGAATAGTCCAAGTCTGTAGTTGGGGAGGGAGAGGATCAGCTCTAGCGTTTGATCACATGGATGCTGAAGGTAGTGCTCGCTGCAGAGCTCACGAGCGAAGAGCGCTCTCGCTGGACAGCTACGCGTCGAGGCTCGCGCATGAGGAGAGCAGAGAGAGAGCAAAGCAATACACTCACTAAGCAGCCGTCTGTCAGATCTTGCCCGTCGAGATTGTCGAAGTTGAAGCGAGAGTAAAGCGATGAGGCAGAGGGCAAGGGCGAAGCGAGCGTCGGAGATGGGCGACGCTGAGCTGAGATCAAGATTGCCTCGGTGGTTGGTGGTGAGAGGCCGTAGGGTCTTACATAGTAGCATATATAAGCGCTATTACCGCCCACGGATCGCTTCAGTGTCAAACTTGTGGCCCCTCAGAGTCATTTGGAAGCCTCGGTCGAGCTCGTGCTGACTTCCGCTTGCTCCAGAGCAGAAAGTTCGGATCTTGCAGAGTCTGATTAAAACCTGTTTTCTCCCTCGGCTCATCACCAGAGCCTCTCGGTCGCCATCAAGCTCGCAGGAGCACTTCGAAGCCAGCGCCGAGCGTATCAAGTAGCGACGCGAGCACGTATCAAGCTACAGGGTGGTGGTAGACACAAGAGAGCTACAGCAACATTCCTACTCATATCAGCAAGAGACCTTACTTCTTCACCTCGGCGACCTTCTTGTCGGCGCCCGTCTTGGCAGCCGAACCCTTCTCAGCGGTAGCGGTACGCCTCTTGTCTCCTCCCTGACCGTCGACCTTGATCTGCTTGAGGTGCTCCCAGTAAGAGGCGGGGACTGAACGGAGGGTCAGTTCGAGCCGGAAGTCGAAAGCCGAGATGAACTCACAGTGATTCCAAACAGAGGTGACGAGGAGGACGGGGTAGATGAAGGGGATCAAGATCCAGCTGAGAGGGATCCACCACTTGATCAACTTGACAAGGACGGGGAAGAGCTTGGGCAACCTCGAGCCAGTCGGCTCTCCTTGCGCACCATCCTTGACGACGACGACCCTCGTAGCCGAGTGAAGCGAAGAGGTGTCGACCTTGTAGTAGGGCTTCTTGTAGGGACTGAGACGGAGAGCGGCGCCGATGTGAGCGTAGTTGAGGACCGAGAGCATCGAGATGGAGGGACCTCTCCTCGGCGTCGGCGAAGCCGCTGTGATTGATAGAGGGGGGTCAGCAGCGCTCGGGGGAGACCACACTTGGTAGAACATACGGAGGAATGTGAGTGACGATATCGTAGTCGTTGATGACGCGCACGTTGGGACGCTCGATGTGGCCGATGGAGTCCTTTCGAGAAGGCGTGTGAGAGAGGTGAGAGGTGCACAAGTCACAGAAGGCTCACCTCTTCGTACTCGGAAACAAAGGTTCCAT
Source organism: Leucosporidium scottii (assembly GCA_003054985.1). Classification (NCBI taxonomy): domain Eukaryota; kingdom Fungi; phylum Basidiomycota; class Microbotryomycetes; order Leucosporidiales; family Leucosporidiaceae; genus Leucosporidium; species Leucosporidium scottii. The sequence goes on from MWVB01000021.1 coordinate 75,585, forward strand.
CTCCGAAGCGAGGGGCTGTAGGAGTAGACCGTCAGTTGAGAAGGGAGGTAAAGCGCCAGCGCCGAGACTGACCGCCAAACGTGTAGGCATCCCTTAGCACGATGCTGTCGCCAAGATCCTTGGGCTTGTGGAGATAGCGGGCGTAGATGATACCAGCGAAAGCAGCGCCGAGCGAGTGACCGGTGACCCAGAGGGAAACAGGCTTGCGCTCGTGAGGGATCGCCGAGCTCTTCTCGGAGAGCTCGCGAGCGAGGATGCGAAGTCCTCTCGTGATTTGACCTGTAGTGGAGGAAAACACATTACTATATACTTGGCTACAGAACGAGATGGAACTCGCCATAGTCGTCGGAGCGTCCGTGGCCCATGGGGAAGAGCTCGCGCATGAAACCCTCATGAGCCGTGCCATCGCCGAAGAAGGAAGCGCTCGACACGCGCGAGATGGAGGCGTCGACGAGGAACTTGGAGCGAAGGATCAGTGCTGCTCTGTGCCGGAAGACGGCCACGACTCACCTCGGTGAAGTTGGAGGGAGTAGTCCCCTTGAAGCAGAGGACGATGAAGGGCTCCTTGGTTCCACGCGGCGTGAAGAAGACACCGGCGAAAGGTCCAGCTTTACTGCCGAGGTCCGAGTTGTCCTGGAAGCCCGACATGGGAAGGTAGCGAAGCCCCCAATTGCGAGCCTGTCGAGCGTCAGCGAAAGAAGTCAGCTTCTCTCACAACTCTGTAGTGTCCTACTGTCGCGAAAACGTTTGACAATCCAATGACGACTCACATGTGCCTTGATGAACTCCTCCGAGTCGAGAAGGAACTTTTGAGCCTCGTTCGACTGCCTCGCCGACTTTGCTTCGCGGACTTGGTTGTCGCGCACTTCGTAGACGAGAGCCGACATGAGGAGGAGGGACTGAGGGCAAAGATGAGAGTCAGCTACCGCTTGGTGATCCCGAGAGGCGAGCCACTCGCCTTGGCAACGTCCAAGTCGAAGATCCTGTTCGTCTGCAAGTCGAGTCCCTTTCCCGCTCCGAGATCTTTGGCAGCAATCTCTCCCGCAGCAGGCTTTCCGGGAGCGCGTGCATCGGGGAAGGTAGTAGAGACGCCCGAAAGCGTCGCCTGCGCCGACTTGATCGTCTCGGCCGCCTCGGGCGAGGAAAAGAGCGAAGGGTTCGGCTTTGAAAGGGAGGGAAGGTCAGTCTCGCTCTTCAGTTTAACACCGAACGAACTCACCCAGTTGATGATGGAGAGGCCCTTCTTCTTGCTTATGTTTTCAAAGAGACGGTCGATGTGCTGTAAGAGAGCGAAGTTCAGCGCCGTCTCCGTCCTCGCCGAACCGTTCGAACTCACAAGCCAGGATCCGAGATAGAGGCAAAGACGCTGACCGCGAGGAAGAAGAACACGACGGGGTAAATCACGATGCTTCCAGTGGTGTTGGTAGGGTCGGTGAACAAGGTGAAGGGAGAGAAGAAGAAGGAGCGCCCCCAGGCGACGAAGGCCTTCCAGCTGTAGCGAATGCTGAGAGCAGGAAAGAGGTCAGTTGTGTGGTCTGAAAGTGTCGACAAGTAAGCTCAGGACTCACAAGGAGAGCACGAGTCCGATCCTCTGCACACTCTGAGCGATGAAGTCGTCGAGCTTATCGACGAGCGAGAGCTCGACTTCGGCGACGAGACCAGGCTCGGCAGCAACATCGGCGAGGCGACTCAAAGGGACGGGAGGAAGATCCTGATACTTGGTATGCTTGTGGCGAGTCGCGATGTCGCGCACCGTCGAGAGGCGAGCGATGCGATCCTCGACGCTCTCCTGCTCGTCGGTCGCCTGCTGAGCGAACTCGGTGTGGAAGGTGGGCGAGGTAGGCGCAGACCCAGGGGTCTTCGTCTCTTCAGTGTGCTGCATCCTTGTAGAGAGACTTGTGTTGAGTTTGTGGGAGAAGAGAGACAGTTCCTCGGCCGTTTCCACTCGGTTCAGGCTGGGCGAGAGATCAGCGGGAAGGTGTACTGAAGTGCAGGTCAAAGTCTAGACCTACTTGAAACGGCGCAGGAATGGGTTCTGTATGACTCCCGAGACAGCCTACCACCACTACAGCGCAAGCGAGCCGAAGTCGGGCCGCCTCCCGAAGGAATAATCGGTGCTCCGCGACTCTGCACTGCCTTACAAGACCACAGCTCGATTGAGGTACGCTAATGGATAGTATATTAAGGCTTCACGGTACTCTGCAGCTCAGCCAGACCGCCCAATCACCCATCTGTAAAGCTCGGCGAAGGCAACTCGGCTCAGCGTCTTTGGCTCGAGGTTCTACAAGGCTCTCTGACGTACTGTCGGTACTGTCGCAGCATCTCATTCGAACTAGGGAACAGCTGGTCCTGCATCAGCTGTCCAGTCGACCAACGGTTGACTCCAAGCTTTCCGCTCGCTCGACGCGACTCTCTCGCCTTCCCCCATCACCTCGTGTTCGTCTCGTCTCGTCGTCCGACCTACAGCGGCGTTATCGGTGCAACAGCTCTACTCCACCGCACCCTCCCAGTAGCCCAACCTCTCTGTAGCTCAGAGCCCCGTTCGAATGGCGGCGCCCGCTCCCTTCCCTTCTACGCCGACTCTGATTCTCGACAATGGCGCTCATTCCATCAAAGCCATGTACTCGGATCAGACGGAGCCTTCGTACGTCTCATGCACCCTTCCTCGACCTACAGAAGCAGCTTGAGCTCCCGGAAAGCGCGTCTCTGCTCGAGCTCAGCCAGCTGACCACACGTCTACCACCGTAACAGCGTCTACCGCAACTCAGTCATTAGGAGCAAGACGGAGAAGCGCAACTATGTAGCGGACGAACTGGACGAGTGCAAGGACTTTGGCGGGCTCGTCTTCAGGATGGCGCACGAAAGGGTGAGTCTAGCGCGACAGAGGTGACGAGACGGGCTACGGAGCTGCACGAATGTTGGTCGAGATGATCTGGAGGAGTTATTGCTGGCTCGGTCGAGGAGAGGGCCTCGAAGCAGCTTGGGCAGGCGCAGGAGGAGCCGTCCGAAAGCGGCTCTACGGGCTCATTCAGCTCATGGAGGAAGGTTTGATGTCGTATAGCAATCTCAGAGACTCAAGTCGCGCTCCAGATCAGCCAGCAAGCTCCCATGCTGTCAGGAGCCTCGCTAATCTCCCTTTTCCTCTCCTCCTCGGCGCTCGCTTCATCCTACAGGGCATCCTCACTAATTGGGAGGTCGAGAAGACTGTGTGGGATCGTGTCTTTAGCAGTAAGGGCAGAGGGATGCAGGTGAATATCTCCTCCGCCCTCAGATTGACCCCGCTCACCCTCTCGGCGGCAGGTCGACCCTTCTACCACCCCTCTCCTCATCACGGAACCCGTCTTCAACCTCGGAAACGTTCGGGAGCACCATGATCAGATGTTGTTCGAAGAGTGGGAGTTTGAGAGGATCTGCAGGGTGCCAGGTGAGCTTCTCGGCTCGCTTTCGTGTGCTCTTGCCCTCCGCGCCGGCTCTTGAGGAGTCGCTACCCCATCCTATGCGAGTAGCGCACAGTCCACGGCACTGACGCCTCTCTCCTACTCCACAGGACCTGCTCTTGTCCCCTGGGGCACCGACGCTGGCGGCGGAGCAGCAGAAGCTCCCGAATGTGTGCTCGTCGTCGACGCCGGCTTCTCATTCACGCATGTCGTACCGGTAGTGCGAGGGAGCATCGTCAACGCTGGAGTACGGAGGTGCGTCTCGGCACGAGGAGGGCGGACGTCGACAAGCTGAGCTGACCCGTCGCTCACAGGATCGACGCTGGAGGCAAGCTGCTCACGAATCACCTCAAGGAGCTCGTCTCGTTCCGACAGTGGTATATGATGGATCAGACGAGTGTCATTGAGCATGCCAAGGAGGAGTGCTGCTACGTGACGAACGAATGGGAGCGGGATTGGATGACTGCCAAGTGAGTCCGGTTCAGGTGCTCTCAGGCTGGAAGGAGGGAGATGGATATTGCTAGCTATCGGAACTCGCCACTGATTCCTTCATCTCTTGCCTTCTCACTCCGCTCCAGCTCCTCGCTCACCAACCCCATCGTCCGCTCCTACGTCCTCCCCGACTTCCTCCCCGAATCCACCAACAAGCTCGGCTTCGTTCGACCACCGCCAACAGGCAACACACCTCCTCCCACACCACCACCGGCAGAGGACGCCATGGTCGTCGATGGTGCGGCACCGAAGAAGACGGCCGAGGAGGAGCAGCTGCTTCAAATGAACAACGAGAGGTTCACCGTACCAGAGGTCCTTTTCAATCCGTCTACCATCGGTAAGCACTTTCTCTCGTCTGACTTGTTCGCATCGGCTCATTCGCCCCCGCCTCTGAACCCGCCCCTCTCACCCTTCGCTCGCCGCATTCGTCCACTCCCACAGACCTCAACCAAGGTGGCATCCACGAGACTATTGCTCATTCTATCGCAGCTCTTCCTGAGGAGCTGCGAGGCATGTTCTGGAGCAACATCGTCTGCGTAGGAGGAAGCAGTGGTTTCGCTGGCTTCGGCGATCGCTTGTGAGTCTTCCCTTTTCTGCTTGACGAGCGGCTCGGCTTTGAATCCATATTGCGGTGAAGCTGATCACATCTCTCACCCGACTACAGGCGGTCCGAGTTGAGGAAACTGGCGCCACCAGAGTACCCCGTCCGAGTGACCGTCTCGAGCTCGTCAGTCTTCCCTCGGGCACCACGTCGCTCGTCACTCCCGCTAATCCCCCATCTCCAATTTCCAAATTCTTCACTACAGACCGACCCTCACCACTGCCCTCTCCGCCGCCTCAGCCCTCACCGGCTCCTCCCTCCCCTCCCTCTCCTCCGCCACCCCTTCCGCAAAACGCGAGCAGTTCGCTCAAGCGCTCAAGGACTCGTTCGTCACGAGGCAAGAGTATCTTGAGGCTGGTGCTAGTAGTAGCAGGAGGAAGTTTGGGAGGTGGTATGTAGGCGAGAAGAGGTTGAGGGAAGAGTGCGGGCTTGGGCGGGGGTTGGGGGATAATTAGTGGGTGGCGAGATGGTATCAGAGATGCTGTGCGATAGCGCATGACAGTGAAGTTAGCGAAGCAGCCAAAGCGAAGCGAGCGCCGACTCGCCGCTCTCGGCGATGGTTGGAAGGGTCCTTTAGACGTCTAGAGACGCTATCTCACTGCTGTACAGGAAGAAAAGGCTACAAATCACCAGCTGCAGTCACCTTGCTGTCTCTTTGCGAACCTGAGCGAAATTACCCCTAAGCCGTGAAAGCGAGCTCGAGCTCGAACCCCGCGCTCTCTCGCTCCTTCCTGCCATCTCTTCACCACCCACAAGATGGCGCCCAAGCAGCGACGCGTAGTAGTCCTAGGAAGAAGCCCAAGCAACACGAGGAGGACGATGCGGACGCCGCGCTGGCCAAAAGGTTGCAAGCAGAGGAGGATGAGATGGCTATGCAGCAAGATAGAGGCGTAGGGGTGAGTACAGAGCTCTTTCCGAGGCGAGCCGCGTGCAGCTGCAACGTGTTGACGGGCTGGGAAGCACGATGTAATGGTCAAGAGAGGCTTCGAAGAGCACAGCTGACCTTTCTGCTCTCTGCCACAGTCCTCTACGGCGTCGGGCTCTCGCAAGACCCGCGCCTCGCCTCGCAAGAGCATCTCGGCTCTCGACGAACTGCAGCAGACCAACCCTTCCGACCCTCTCCAGCAATTGACTCAGCATCGCAAGCTCCTCGTCGGCTCGCGTACGTGCAGGTGTAGTGCTCAAGTAGCTCCTTCGGGTCGTGCTGTGAGTCCAGCTCTCATCGAGCTCTCGACGCTCGGTCGGCTGACATCCTTCACTTCAGCTCTCCCTCTCCGACACCGACGCCTTCCTCACTACTGCTACCATCACCTGCGCCAAGTGCAAGACCTCGCTTTGCCGTGGCTGTGGAGAACCGAACCCCGATGGATCGACTTGCTGCTCGGCGGGACGCTTGACTGCCATCTACGAGGTAAGCAGGCTCAGCAGAACGGCTAAGGACATATCATCACCTCTTATGCTACTATGACAGGTCCTCGGAGCTCTCGATACCGCCTACCTCACCGAACACCTCCGCAAGCCCATCGACCCCTCGCTCCGCCCCAAGGCCAAGAAGGCTCGAGGCAAGCCTACCGGAAAGGGAGCTGGTACCGGATACGGCTCGGGTGCCGCCTCCAGCTACGCCACCAACGCTGGCGCGATGCTGGCGGCTGGAGGAGGGCAAGGTCAGGCTCTCGGCGGAAACGGAACGGGCTACGCGTATGAGGACGACGAGTTTGACGACGAGTTTGGCGACGAGTTTGACGACTACGATAGCGAGGAGGAGGCGTACATGGGAGGATACCCTCAGCCTAGAGTCGCCCCCGCCGTCGCTCCTCAGCCCGAGAACCAAAAGGATCTGGCCAGGGTGAAGCTCTACACCTCGGCACTCAAAGCTCTCGCTCAACTGCTCCCTCGCCCCGATCACCCCGACGCCAGCATCTACGACTACCTCCCACACGAAGCTCTCCCCTCGCTCCTCGTCGCCAGCACTCTCGGCGATCTCCTTTCGGAGCTCCTTCGCAATGATAGGTTGAGTCGCTATTCTGCTCACGACTCGCAATCAGCAAACTGACGCCTACCTCCCATCCCAGCGTACAAGAATGGTCGAAGCGTTCCGAGCTGTACTTTGCCATGCTCGAGGTCATCACCGCGCTCGGAGGAAGCGAGTCGAGTCTTCCCTTCCTCTTCGGCGACGAGAGGCCCGATAAGGCCTGGAGCGAGGGCGTGAACGCTTGGATGAGGAAAGAGGGGCAGATTATGTGGGAGAAGAAGGCGGTGGAGAAGCCCAAGGCCAAGGGAAAGAAGAGGAAAGCCGACGAGTCCCAGCCCGAGGAGCTCATCTTTGCCGCTTCGTAAGTCGTCATGCCGCCGTCTTTGACTGCAAGATCCTGAGCTGACCTCCTCTGTACTCTCACAGCCTCTACTCCCTGCTTAAGCGCCTCGTCACTCAAGCCGAAGCTTTCCGCCGCGCCGCCACAACTGGCGAGATCTCCAACGCCGACGTAGCTCTCGTGGGCATCTGCGGCGACTTCTCCACCGCTGGAGAACGTACCAAGGCGACTCTTCGCGTTTGGCTCGAGATGCAGGAGCGCAACGGAGGATCGTCGTCGTCCTCGGCGCTCGACGGCAAGGGCAAGAGCAAGGCGGTCTCGGCGGCGGGCGAGGCGTGGACCGAGCGCGACTACAACAAGGCGTCCGAGGCGCTCTCTTACGCCTCTATTGAGCTCGGCAGTGCCAACGCCGATGGAGGCAAGACCTTTATGACCCAGTGAGTTCGAGCTCTTTCGCCTGCCGACCCGATCTCACACTTCGCTCGCCTCGCCCACAGCCACTACAACTCGGACATCACCAAGACGGCCTCTTCCAAGCGTCCGCAGTTCATGAGCCTCGCCCGCGAGCTGGCCATCCTCTCCACTTCTCTCCCGCCCGGCGTCTTCCTCCGAGCTGATGAGGAGCGCATCGACGTCGTCAAGGCCCTCATGGCTGGACCAGCAGACTCTCCCTACGCCTACGGATTGTTCGAGTTTGATATCTTCTTCCCGCTTCGTACGTGTTTCGTCCTCCCGCTTCACAAACCGACCTCGCCGAGGAACTCGACTGATTGCTCCGAATGTCACCAGAGTACCCTCAAGTCCCTCCTCAAGTTTGGCTCAAAACTACCGGCGATGGAAAGGTCAGATTTAATCCGAACCTTTACGCCGTGAGTCCCTACTCTCCGTCCGCGGCGCTCGGCGTCGATCTCTTGCGAGTTCAGCCGCTGACCACTGTCGCTTCTTCACTACGATACAGGAAGGAAAAGTCTGCCTCTCGCTACTCGGAACTTGGGCGGGTACGCCCGACGAGATGTGGAAGCCAGGCCAGTCGACCTTGCTCCAAGTTCTCATGTCGATCCTCTCGATGAGTAAGTCTCGCTCTTCGCTCCTCCACTTTCTTCCTCCGCTCACATTCCTCCTCTCAACACAGTACTCGGAACCCAGTTCCCATTCTACAACGAGCCTGGATTCGGCAAGCCTCAAAACGACAAGCGCAACAAGGGTACGCCGTCGCCGAGACCTAGCTACAGCGTCGTAGAAGGCCCGTACTGTAGCAGCTCGCTGACCTCTCCCCACCGCACAGACTACAACGCCAACGTCTCCCTCGCCACCGCTCGCTGGGCCATCAACAACTGGATGGACGACTCCTTCAAGGACTCGATCTGGGCCGTAAGTCTTGTCGCTTCTCTCGCTCTCTTCTGCACCGCTGATCCTCTTCCTCTACTCACAGGACGTCATCCACGCCCACTTCAAGCTCAAGCAAGTTGAGATCCGCTCCCAACTCGCTTCGTGGGCCGCCTCCGACACTCGCATCCGCGCCTGGGAGCCGGCCCATAACTCGGTCGCCGGCACCCACATCCTCACCCCCTACAACCACGGTGGATCGAATCAGCAGTACGCGGTCGGAGGAGGAGACGTTATGATGCAGGCTGTTCAGGCGATGGGAGGAGGAGCGGGGGCGCTCGGCGTTGGCGTTGGTGGAGCTGGAGGGGCGTTCACGGGCACGGGACACTCGCTCAACGGCTCGACGGTGACGAGTAATGCTGTTGGAGGCAAGAGGGACCTGATCAAGGAGTTTGAGGAGCGTCTGCAGGTGGTGGACAAGTGGAGGAGCGAGTCGTGGTTGAGGGATTTGAGCGTCGATACTGCATAGGCTTTGCTAGCACGATGTGCAATACTTGCTTTTCGTTCCGGCTACTGAAGCCCTCTTGCCATCCTCGTCATCTTCAAACCCTCCTCGGTCTGGCGAACGAGATCCCTCAACTCGCCCTCGAGCACTCCTCCACGTCCAAAGCTGGCAGTCACCTCCTTCAGGCCCTCCACCAGCACTCTGACTGTCTCCTGTAACCCCGCTTCATCCCTCCAATACCGCTCTTCGTCCCCCGAGTTCGTCCCGACGATCCTCAGCTTGCCGACGGCGGCGAGAGCGATAGCTCGGGCGGGATGGCCTTGCGGATGGAGGGTGCAGAGGGAGGTGTAAACAAGCTGGGCGGTGGGGAGAGCTTGTACGAAGCATTGTGAGTGGAGGAGGGTGGCGAGGAGAGTTTGTAGGGTGGGGAGGTAGGGATGAGAAGTCGGCGCGAAGTTGGCCGACTGGAGGGAGGCGATGGAGGCGAAGAGGCTTGCTGTGGCGGCTTGAGGGTCTGTCGGAACGAGTAGAAGTCACGTTGTGCCGAGACCAACGAAGGGAACGACTCACCAGAGTACTGCAACGCCTCGGACGAAGCGAGCTCGGCCTCGGCCTTGCCAATCGTGGCCTTGAGCTGCTCGACGCTGGTGCTGGAAGCTGAGCCGCACGCCTCGCATGTGTTCGAGATGTCGCCGGTGTCCAGCTCGAGATCTGCAGAGCTCAAACAGTCAGCAGTCCGGCGCGCAAGAGGAAAGGCGGCCAGCACTTACCTGGCATCCTCAAGAGTCCTGTACACTTGCCCTTGCCGCACCTGAGCGCCTCCCTCGGATCAACCCATTCCTCTTTCTCCATGAAGCACAGCGAACAAGTGCACTCGAAGTGATAGTTTGCCCTCAGCTCCGCCTTCCTTCGGCGAAGGGGCAAGCCGAGGTCGACGTAGGAGGTGAGAAGCTCTTCTCCGGGCTTGATGTCGCGGATGGCGACCACTCGCATGGGGTTCAGATTGGAAGAGGTGTGATAGGAGGGGAAAACGACGACGGCGTTGGGCGTGCAGGAGTGGTTGATGAGGGCGACGAGCGGCGAGATGGAAACGCCGATGTTGGAGAGGTGGGGGGAGGTGAGGGAGAAGGAGTTGGAGGTGAACTGTGAAGGAGAAGAGAGAATGAGTGAAGTTTAAGGGGCATTAGAGCGACTGACTCGTGAGCACAAGTCGATGACAGCGGCGGCCGAGGAGCAAGAGGCGCCTAGTGTCTGCTGCCCAACGTAAGAGGCTACAGACACTGAGAGCTGGAAGAACTGCTCTTGCTGTTCGGATGTAAGATCTGCTCGGTCTGGGAGAGTAGTAGCGAAATCAGCGAGGCCAAGGGCGACAAGGAATCGAACGCCGACGAACGAGATTGGAGCGAGTCGACCTGAGCTCGCTATAGGGTAGAAGGAGATCAGCACGCCGCCGGCAGCAGAGCATAGCAGCTATCACTCACGCAGCTCTCTCCACCCTTCTCCATAGCCCACAACAATCGTCCTAGCGCTCGAATCGGCGTGTCGGGGACTGCTCCCTCACCCTTGGCCGCACTGCGGAACGTGATGAGCGACTTGCATTCGGTCTTGTGGGCTGCCCAGTCGCGTCGTTGACAGTTCTGCGGGTATGGATCAGCGCAGTTCCTTCAGCATGAGGAGAGCAGCGTACCGCCGAGCAGTAGCGGAGAGAGTGGCAGAGCGAGCACTGCGAGAGCAGCTTGCCTGGCGCGAGGTCGTCTTCGGCGATGAAGCAGGCGCTGCAGCGACTGGAGATATTGATGTTGTCGAGTACGGATACGAGTGGGGCTGTCGACATCGCCGAAGAGCCTGCGTAGAACGAAGCGACAACGGAGTCAGAGTTATCCTTGAGGAGAGCTTCATACGCGAGATCAGAAGCGCACCAGTACTGATAGATGCTTTGCTGAAGACCCCTCGTCCTCGTCCAGCGACTTTGCGAACCTCGAGCGACGACGGCAGATCATCGTGCTGAGCGAGTTTTGAGGAGGAGGCTACAGGCGGCGCAGGAGCAGGAGCAGATTCTGTGGTGGCATGGGTGAGCGTGGAGGTTGATGAGATGGTCTGTGAAGCCTTACCGGCGGCGGGAACTCCTCCCTCGGCGATGCTCTCCGACGCAGAGGCAGTAACCTCCTCCCTCTTGGTCGCGGTTGTGCTGGCGAGTAGAGGGCCCTTGTGAGCTCTGCGCTCCTTCAATGCCTTCCAATCGCTCATGAGATGTAAAGGCAAGCAGTATCGAGTCGAAGGAAAAGCCTCTCGCATTCGGCCTGAGCTCGGACCGCCTCTCGCTCGTCATTCGCGCCCTCCGAACCGCTTTGCTCTTTCCCACCAACCTCATCGTCTCATCATGCCTCTCGAACAAGTCTCGTCCAACGCCAGCTTCAGTGGAAGTCTGACCAAGTACAAGACTACATCCCAATCGCTTGGAGGCCTCGAGACCCAGTTCAACGTCTTCCTCCCCGCTGAGGCTGCCAAGGGCCCAGTTCCGTGAGTCTATAACGCTTCAGCGAGCAGGCAAAAGCTCAGATTTGATCCACAGTGTCCTCTACTACCTCGCTGGCCTCACCTGCACCGAGGATACTGGGTAACTCGTCGTCGAGGCAATCGCGAGTGCGCGGCTAATCGAATCGTCCCCATCAGAGCTCAGAAGGGAGGGTTCTTACGCGATGCTGCTGCTGAGGGTGAGTTTGGGCTATTCTGGGGCTGTTTCTGAGTGCTTCGGCTGATCCATCACGCTACAGGAATCGCTCTCGTCTTCCCCGATACTTCTCCTCGAGGCGCTGGAATCGAGGGCGAGGACAAGGACTGGGACTTTGGGACCGGAGCCGGTTTCTACATCAACAGCAGTGCCGACAAATTCTCGAAGAACTACAACATGTGCGTCATCTTCACCGGCTCTGCCGTTCCACGCCTGAGCTAACCGAGCTGACCCCACATCGCCTTTCCACAGGGTGAGCTCGCGGTGCTGCAGTCGAGTTGAGCATATCAGACGCACCCTGCTGACATCTACATTCCGCTACAGTACGACTTCGTGGTGAAGGAACTCCCTTCGCTGCTCTCTGAGCTCCCCATCAACACCGCTCGCGCTTCCATCATGGGCCACTCGATGGGAGGACATGGAGCTCTCACCCTCTACCTCCGCACTCTCGGCGACAAGAAGTACGCTTCGGCCTCTGCTTTCGCTCCCATCTGCAACCCCGTCAAGGCGCCATGGGGAGAGAAGGCCTTCGGCGGCTACCTTGCGGGCGGCGTTGAGGAGGGCAAGGAGTACGATGCAACGGAGCTCATCAAGAAGGCAAAGGGCGATCTCAAGATTCTGATTGATGTCGGAACTGGCGACCAATTCTATCAGCAAAAGCAGCGTGAGTTCTCCCTTTCGCCGAGCTCTTCTCGCCCGCCTGACATTCTCGCTCGCAGTGCTACCCGAGAACTTTATCGAGGCTGCCAAGGGAGCTGGCTTCTCGGAGAGTCAGGTTCAGGTCAACTTGCACGAGAAGTACGACCACTCGTACTGGTTCATCTCGACTTTCGGACCAGGTGAGCTCGTTTGCTCGCTCTTGCTTCAAGAACTGAAAGGCTGACACTTCTCGAATCCTGCAGCACATGTCAAGTTCCACGCGAACATCCTCAAGAGCGAGCCCAAGCTGTAGACGAGCCCGGCGTAATTTACCAAGTCCGAAGTGCCCCCCCCTCGTCGTCGACGAGCCCATGCCAGCCAGCTAGAGCTTCCTCTCTCCCACTGCTTTCTTGCCCTCGTCTCCGTGACGATGTATCGAAACAGGCTGATCGCTCTTTTCTACGAGGAATCACCCCACGCTTGCCTCCTCCCTGCTCCGCGGATCCGAGTCCTTCGTCGCTGTGGCGGGCAAGGTTCTTCATCTCTTGATGGCCATGTTGACTCACACCGACGACTCGAGCACAGCGAGTGACTCGCAGGACAACGCTCAGCCAAGAAGGCCAAATCGGCGGTTCGGCGCTCGAGAAGGAAGGCGGATGGCGAGGTTGGAGGACAGCAGGCAGTATCGGTCGCTGTCAAAGCGCCAGGAAGCAGGAAAAGACTCGGACTCGAGCGATGGAGTCAGTGACGACTCGACTTCTCGACCTCGACCACCGCCAGCTCGAAGCCGAAGCAACGCAGTCCTCATCGCTGGGGGCATCGTTGCGTTGGTACTGTTCACCATGGGCGGGTTGGCCCTCATCTCGTACTACAGCAACACAAATAGTTCATCAAGCTCCACGGGCACCACCGCCTCCTCCACCTCTTTCAAGGCCGTAGCGACAACTTCTTCTCCTCCGACATCGCCGAGTGGCGAATCGTCCTCGGTCGATTCGAAGGTCGCAGCCGGGGAGCAGGCCTCCACAACGTCATCTCAACCTATGGAAACCCTCTCAGCTTCCACCGGCGCCTCAATGACGGGCTCAGCAGGCTCAGCCACCTCGACTTCTTCCGGCGACCTGTCGCTTCTCACCACTCTCGGGGTGACCGAATTCCTCGGTGAGAATAGCGGGATCGGAAGCTGGTTTCGTACCGACTCGAGTCAGGATAGTACAAATGGTGAGGTTTCTCGTCGCCAATTAGAATTGAGGCGCGGCGCGGCAGCCTCGGTTGACGTTAACTTCGGCGTCTACAGGCAACTCGTGGTGCGGCTGTCCCTACAACGCGAGTCGTCTCTAAATCTCTAAATCTTGCAGCACCTCCGACCCTGCCGTACCTATAGCTCATGCCCCTCCACTCGCAGGATTCGGTCCCCGGCTTCGCGCCGTCGGTTGGCACCATGCTGTCCAGCTTCAACAACGTCTACGAGGACGCCGGCAAGGCCTACTGCGGTCTCGAAGCTCGCTTTACTGCGCCGAACGGCAATACGGAGCTTCTCGTCATTGGGGATGGCTTCGACGATAAATGGGTTTTGACCCCTGGCTCGGTCGACATCATTTGGGGATCTGTAAGCTTTCCCCACCGCTCTCTGACGATTGAAGACTCAAGAAAACGTGTTTTTTGAAGTTTAGCAAGCTGTACGGAAGCGAGACGACCGACAAGAACGACGTGATCAAGGACGTCAGTCTGCGCCGAGCACCGATGCTGCGATTTTTCGCTCACCACTCCCCCACAACAGCTCAAGTGGGAGTTCACTGGAGTCCAGAGGAAGGAATATACATTCGAGGTTTGCAGGTAGATGATATGAAGGTGTCAAGTGCTTCTCGTCGTCCCTTAAGCCGTCTCGCGCCAACCCTTGCTGATGCCAAACAGCGCCGAGATGGTACCGAGAACGCCGACATAGGCGGAGCCTGCTGGGAATAGTGTCTCGCCCATTGACCTATTTGCAGAGAAAAGAGGCGAGGGTCAGCTCACGTGGTGCAGGAACAGAGGAAAGCTCTCAACGCCGAGCTCAAGGCTCGCAACGCGGAGGAAGGCGAGAGAGAAAGGGGGAGTGGGGGAGCGGTGAAGGGAGGAGTACAGATCACTCACCAGTGCAAAGTCAACGGGAAGATGCCCATCTGCTCTCCCAACCCATCGCGGAGGTTCTTCCTCCTCGTCGCGAACTCGGCCATCTTTGCCTCGAAATCGGTCGATGGGACCTCCTTCTCCGCCCCCTGGAGACCCAAAGTCTCACCCATCTCTACCTTGACCTTTCGCTCATCGGTGTCTTCCTTCTCCTTCTCCTCGATGCCTTCCTCGGCGCTCAGCAGCCCAACGCCCGAATCGCTCGACGCGCTGCTGACGGGGAGCGACTCGGGTCGTGATTCTACAGAGCTCAGGGCCGGCGAGACGAGGGTGATTAGAGGTGCCGTTTGAGCGAGGTAGGCTTGCTCTTCTTGATGGAGGAGTTGGCGAGAGCGGAGCGAGTGGAGCATTTGGCTGAGGCGGGGCGTCGAGGACAGAAAGAGAGTGGCGATAGAACACGAGGAAGGGGAGGATCGGCAGCGAGAAGATGTGTGATATATCGAGCGTGCGGAAGGCAAGGGAGGACGGAGCAGCAAGGCAGATTAGCGATCGCCGAGCCGCTGAAATGGAGAACCGCGACTCACAACACCGTAAACAGCGACCAGAATCTCGCTGACCACATCATGATATAATTCGCCCGTCGCTCTTTGATTCGTAGGGAGCCGAGCAGCCCTAGGTAAGCTGATTCGGGCAGTCGAACGAAAGTCAGCGCCGAATCTTGAGGGTGAACCCTCTCCCAAGGCGTGCTGCAGCTCACCAGTGAGCTCCAATGGCGCACACAGGAGCATACTCCACGCCTGACTCTTCTCGAGCTTTAGCAAGCTCCCGTCGTCCTCGGCGCTCGGCGATGCTTCCGACTGACTCTTGTCTGCGCTCGAAGTGGCGTAAAGAGAGAGGATCCAATCAATCATGGCGAGAGTGTCCATCATACGATATCTGTAGAGTTACAGAGTCAGCCAGGTCGGCGGAGAAACAGGCGCGCTGAAGCGAAAAAGGGGGAGCGGGAGTCAACTTACAGAACTCGGGCGGTAGAGATGGCCAATCCCAGCTTCTGTAGCTGCTCCCCTAACTGCCTTCTCCTCCCTGCCTTGCCGCCGAACTTGCTGGATAGCAGCGCGATGCTCGAAGCCTCGAGCGAGTACTCGAGTAGCATGTAGACCTTGTCAGCGCCCAGGGGTGTAGCTGTTGTCCGTAGGAAGTGCGCAAGATGCTCCTTTGCTGTAGGTCGACTCATCGCTCGAACGAAAAGGTGGGAAGATGCAGGAAGGTAACCCCCCCGCGAGCCGACTTGTCGACTTGGACTTGGACTCGAGGCGCGCCTCTCTTGCTTCTTGCCTCTGGTTCCCCGCTGATTCTGCTTCGCGCTACAGAATGACTGTGAGTAGTCTATACATGGTCCTGCTCTGGCGTAGCTCATCCCTTCCTTCATCCGCAGTGCTGCTCCTCCTCTTCGCGCTCCTCCGCTCCTGCCTCCAAATCCCCCGCAACGAGTTACAGCTGCTCCGCCAGCAGCGGCGAGTGCGTGTGATCTTTAACATCAAAAGCTTATAGCTGACCTGTAGCACAGCAGCTGCAAATGCGCCCCCGGGGCTTGCAAGTGCGGATCAACTTGCTGCAAGAGCAAGGATAAGCCCGCTCCTGTATCCAAGAAGAGCGGTAGCTGTGGATGTGCTTCAATGTGAGTCTGAGATACTTCCCCTGCTCTCTCACCGCCGCGGCTGACCTTCTCGCTGCTATCTCGAGCAGCTCGGCGCAGTCGGGCGGCGGCTGCAAGTGCGCGCCGGGCAAATGCCAATGTTTGGACTGCAAGTCGTGTGTCAAGAAGCCTGTTACTATCGCTAGGATCTGATGCCAACGTCTTGTAATGCTGTACTTGATTGTATCGACCGTCGGAGGATTGAGAAGCCGTCGCCGAGCAGCCGCGCTGGCATCAAGCGTGCGATAGATGCCGGCTCTCGAGCTCTCCAGCTAAGTAGCTGCGCTGTATTTCACTGCCAGATTCGACTTTTGAAGCTTCGCCGAGATAGACGCCAGAATCACTTCAGAAATTCAAGACTTCATTTTTCTGGCAGCTCGGCGGCTGTTCAAAGCAAGCTACGGAGACGAGAGCCTAAGGCTTCAGACCTTGGGGGGCTCGGTTCCGGGCATGGTCCAAGCCTGAGCAGCTCCCGAGGTGGGAGCGATGCCCGACCAGCGGCTCTTGGTGAAGAGCTCGGTCGAAACGGGGAGCTTGTCGAAGCCGGAGAGGGCGCCGGTCTGAACGGCCATGGCGTCGCCGAAGACCACAGACTGGGATGGGGGAAGAACGACAGGATAGGAGATGAGGCAGGAGTGCGAAGAGGGCAGGGGACCAGGTAGGAGATGAAGCGACAGTGAGAAGAGGGAAACGAGGGCTCGAAGGGAAAGCGGGCGCACCTTGTGGGCTACAGCGTAGCCACAGTTACCACAAAAGAGACGCGAGACGGTGTTTCCACTAGCAGCCTGCAGGATGGCACGTATGTGAGTAAGTTCCCCGATCGGCGAAGGCTTCGGCACTCTAAGTCAAAGTCGGGCTCACCTTGGAGTCGTACTGCTTGACGGCGCCGGTGATCTCTGTTGTTTAACAGCCGTTAGCAAGTACTCCGAAGCTCGTCCAGGCTCTGCCACGACTCACCGACGTCCGACTGCTTGGGGAGGATGTTGGTGGAGAAAGCCGAGCCCGAGGTGAGCTTGCAGTCATCGCCTGTTGGTGTGCGGATGGTAAAGGTGTGTTCGATGGAGCAGCTTGACGAGATTCAGCGGCAGAAGGCTCACAGTGGCAGATGATCTGATCTTCGTGAGTCGAGGTGACAACGACCTTGGTTTCGCCGCAGAGGCAGGATCCAGAGTGAGGCATGATCAAGTGAAGAGGTTGGTTGAGGTGTTGAAGGAAGCGACGAGTGAGCGGTAGGAAGGTAAGAGGCGAAAGGGCGTCACTCATCGCTCTTGAGCTCGCTCCGAAGCCCCCTCCACCCGAGCTCGGCCAGAATCCGGTCGACCGAATGCGGAGACATGCTGCCTTACGATCCACTTGTCTCGCAGTTCTTTCACCTTACAGCGCCCCTCTCCTGTTGAACCTACCCTCCCGGCGCTTAGAGCAGCGCGCGCTGAGCCGCCTCTCTTCCTTCTCCGGATTTCTCATCCTCTCATCCGCCGTCGTCGACTGCAGCTGGGCAGACCTTACACCACCTCACGACATGCTTGCTGCTTTCACTACTGGAGGCGCAGGCTGCACCGGTAGCTCCAACCCTTTCTCGCAGCTATCGCAGACCGTGTATGCCAGCGGAGCCGCTCAGGTGCGTCTTGCGAACAGCTCGGAGGAGTGGTAGAGTTGACCGTGAGCACTACAGGACCACTACGGAGCTTCGAACTACATCTCAGCCACTGTGAGTCACTCTTGGAAGCTCCGCCGATGCTCCCACGAGCTGAACGACCTCCTACTCTTGAGCAGCAGGCTTTCCGACAGCAGCCGACCGGTCATGCTGCACCAGATCGCCTCGCCAGCTTCCTCGCTCCTCCTTCCACTCAGATACCTCCCCCTCTTGACTTCCACGCCCTCCGCAATGCTCTCGCTTCCCCTCCCGCTCAGCAATCGCCTCCGGCCGAGCTGCAGGCGCGCTCTCGAACCCTGCCTCCAGTAGACAACACCTGGGCAAGCGATTTTGTTCTCGATACTGCACTCGCAGGCAAAGGGAAAGGAAGGATGCAAGAGTCGGAGATGGAGCAGCTCGAATCTGTTCGCAATCCGCTCGCCGAGACTCAGATCCAGGGCTGGGGAGGCGCTCGGATGATGATGAACATGCGTCCTGGTATCGGTATGGGTGGTTCGATGCACTACTCTCATCAAGGTGAGTCAGCTTCTCGCCAAGTTGCTCTCGACGCCGGCCGAGGCTCACTCGGCGAACCCACTTCCTCCGAGCAGCACCCTCTCTCCATCAATCCCACTCCGACCTTCACTCGCATTCTTCCCTCGAACCCTTTCCTTCGTCTGACGTCGCATTAGAAGCCACAGCAGCCGATTGGGAGGCCGCCTTCTCCACCGCTCACGAGTCGAGAGCAGCTACGCCCGAGCTGGACATTGTCTCCGTCGTCGACTACACCCTCGACGCCATTCAGACCAGCATCGAATTCACCTCCTCCTCCGTCCTCTCCCAATCTACTGCATCCTTTCCCTTCCAAACCCATCCCCTCGAAATCTCGCAACCGCTCCTCCCCGAAACGATTGTCGCCGACACTACCTCCCTCCCCTGTATCACCGCTCGGGAGCACCTCGAATCAGCACTCCGCTCTCAAACCCTCGAACGTGACCTCGCAGCTATCGACTCTCTCCTTCTCGCCGTCGAACTCGATCCCTCGCTCGGCGAAGCTTGGTTCGCTTTGGGAGTCAGCTACGCTAATGAGAGGCGGTGGGAGGAGGCTGTAGGCTGCTGGGAGGGATGGGTGGATTGCTTGGGGAAGCAGAGTGGTGGAGCGGGTCGGAGAGAGGAACAGGTCAAGGGCGAGTGGGTGAGCGGAAGGGGAGATGGACTCGGCATCGGCGAGGTCGAGTGGTACTCCGTCACCTCGGGCGCCTTCCACTCGATGGAACCACTTCAATTTCCCTCCGAAAACTCATCCTACGCCTCCATCATCTCTCGGTGGAAGTCGACTCGCGCAGCTCGGGAGAAGGAGCAGGCGCTTACGGGTGGGAGCCCTCCGCCCACGGTTGAGGATCGGTCGACCGAGCTGATCAATGTTCTGGTGGAGATGGCTCAAGCGAGGGGGACTGAGGAGGTGGATCCCGAGGTGCAGACGGGGCTCGGTGTACTCTTAAACGCCAGCGCCGAGTACGTCAAAGCGGCAGACTGCTTTGCTGCAGCATTGGAGGTTCGACCCGAGGTGTGTCTTCAGCGTTGTCTTTTCTCTTTGCTCTCCGCGCTGACCTTCAAACCTCCTCCCCTCGCCTTCATTTTCGCCCTCGCCTTCCCTTCACCGCCCTCTTTCTCCACCCTTCCAACAATCTCCGACCTTGCCTCTGTTTGCCCTTCGATATCGTCCCTCATACGCCCTCTCTACCGCCTCCGACTCTTATCTGCCTTTAACTCGACCTCTAGGACCCTCTCCTCTTCAACCGACTCGGCGCTTCTCTCGCCAACCAAAACGAAACGGAGCTCGCCATTCACTACTACTCGGAGGCCCTCAGGATCAATCCCAACTTTGTACGAGCTCGCTACAATCTCTCCATGGCCGAGATGACGATGGAAGTGAGTTTCTTCTTCCCAAGCAGTCGACTCGAGTCGGGTAGGAGAGCTCGGAGCTGATTTCCGCTTTTGCCCCCAGCGCCACAAGGAGGCCGTCGGCGAGTTACTTATATGTATCATGATACAGCAGGACGAGCCTGAACCTCAAGGTGAGCTCGTTGAAGGCCAATTTGCCTATCTTGCGAGGCTAACTTATCGTTCTTCGGCAGCCGTCCTGCGAGATGGCTCGGTCACGGTCGACGCCACTTCGCCGTCGCATCGCCTGACTACAGATGCATTATGGCATGCTCTTGCCTCCTCATTCGCATCGTATGTACCTTCCTACGACCTGTCAAACTCCGCCGAGCTCACCCCCCTCGCTCCTTCGCAGAATCCACCGACATGACCTGGCGAATCTCGCTGGCGCCGAAGATTTGCATGGAGTCATTCGCTTGTTAGATATCGCCGAATTGTAATCTTAGCGCGGCGGCTCAATAGCCATATCCCCCTTGAGCCATCCCGCGAAAAGCGAAAGATTGCCTCGCCTTTACCCCGCCTTATCCTTCGAGCTTGCCTGGCGGTTGCGATCCGCTACTGGTCATATCGAGCTACAGAACCGTTTCAGCCAGCAGCGAGCGATTTATTGCACTACAATACATTGAAAAGCTCGGACCGAGATTGTCAGGAGTCAAATCGCGTCGCGGCTCGCCTACAGAATGTCATCCGCGTCTTCGTTTCCCTGCGCTCTGGGCTGCGTCGTGTACGAGCGCTTAACGTCGCGCATTTTGCCGCGCTCGATCTGGCTGGGCTGGCCCCCCGCTCTCAAAAGAGCGGAAGGCTGTCGACTCTTGATCTCCTCACACACACTCGACCGCACACGGCTCGAGCACACGGCTACTCGGGTACAACTCAGCTACACCTACTAACCGCCTGCACAACATGTCCTTCGCTCCCTCTGCTTCCACGGCCAACAACCAGTCGTTCGGAGTCTCGCACCTCGACGCCGCTCTCCCTACCACCGGCACCTGGCACCCTCTCGATCCTCTCTCCCCTCAGGAGATCAGGATCGCTTCTGCTGCTTTCCGTACCGAGCTCCTTCGCCGGGGCGTTCGCAGCGTCAAGTCGACCTACGTTGACCTTATCGAGCGTGCGTTTCTCCCTTCTCTCGGAGGCAATCAGCGAATGCTAACCTACACTCACACACCTACAGCTCCCAAGGCCGAAGTGATTGCCTACCTCGGACTCGCTACCAGCCCCACCGACCTCAACCCCAAGTCGAACGGCATCAAGCCCAAGCGCCGCGCCGAGGCTTCCCTCATCGACACCCTCTCCGGCCAGGTCTACGTCCTCGCCTGCGAGATCAAGAATGGCCAGGGACACATTGACTCTTTCGAGGAGATGCCCGAGGGAATCCAGCCCGCCATCACCATGGAGGAGCTCGTCGAGTCGGAGGAGGTCGTTCGCAACCACCCCGAGGTGATCAGGCTCTGCGCTGAGGTCGGTGAGTAGCTTTTTGCTTGCCTTACCAGTCACTGAGACCCCAGCGCTGATCGACGTTGCTCTTCCCAGGAGTTTCCCAGGAGCAGATTATGTGCGATTGCTGGTCCATCGGATACGAGCATCGTTTCGGCAGGAACCGTCGTCTGCAGCAGGCTTTCATCTACGCTCGCACTCAGGATCACGACCACCTGTACGGTTTGCTCCCTCGCTCTGCACGCCCAAACGAGCCTCTGGCTGACCCCGGCTTTTCCTCCTCGCTCAGCTACGCTCACCCCTTGGACTTCAACGTCGTCGTCGACTCTAACGCCAAGGAGGTCCTCAAGATCGACTTTGCTTCCCACCGCACCAACCCCAACAACCGCGGCGGTCTCTCTGGCTCCACCGTCCCTCACACCGTCGAGGGCGACTCGCTCAAGGACTCTGGCCGTGCCCGCATCCCCCCTCCTCTCGAGTCCCACGACTACCTTCCCGACCTCATTGCTGACAAGGCCAAGAAGGAGGGCAAGACCTGGGATGTTCGTCGCGACCTCAAGCCCCTTCACGTTCAGCAGCCCCTCGGCGTTTCTTTCTCGTGAGTTTTCGCCTCGTTTGCGCTGTCCACCACCAACAGGCAGCTGATCAACGCTCTCGATCTCACAGCATGGACGGCAACCGCCTCAAGTGGCAGAACTGGGACATGCACATCGGCTACAACGTGAGTTTCGAGCCGTCTCGGCGCGATACTGCAGAGGCTGATCTCGCTCTTCCTTCCACAGTACCGCGAGGGTATCGTCCTCAACGCCATCCAATACTTTGACAAGGACCAGCAGCGCTACCGCCCCATCATGTACCGCGCCTCCTTCGCCGAGATGGTCGTGCCCTACGCCGCCCCCGAATGGCCTCACCCTCGCAAGTTCGCCTTCGACGTCGGAGAGTACGGTCTCGGTATGATGGCCAACTCGCTTGCTCTCGGATGTGACTGCCTTGGTGCTATTCACTGCAAGTTTTCTGCCACCTGGTGTTCGCCGAGCTCGACCTGACCCTTCGCCTTCCTCGCAGACCTCGACGCCACCATGTCCGACCACTCTGGACAGCCCACCACTCTCGCTCGCTGCGTCTGCATCCACGAGGAGGACGACGGTCTCCTCTGGAAGCACACCGACTTCCGCCCCAACGGCCGCGCCCACTCGGTTCGCTCGCGCAAGCTCATCATTCAATTCATCGCCACCGTCGCCAACTACGAGTACCTCTTCGCCTGGGCCTTCAAGCAGGACGGCA
Source organism: Leucosporidium scottii (assembly GCA_003054985.1). Taxonomy (NCBI): domain Eukaryota; kingdom Fungi; phylum Basidiomycota; class Microbotryomycetes; order Leucosporidiales; family Leucosporidiaceae; genus Leucosporidium; species Leucosporidium scottii. The sequence continues at coordinate 97,728 of MWVB01000021.1, forward strand.
CCATGGAGCTCGAGATCAAGCTCACCGGTATCTTAAACACCTACCTCCTTGCCGAGGGAGAGAAGTGCGCCGAGTACGGAACCGAGGTCGCCCCCCGCATCCAGGCTCACCACCACCAGCACATCTTCTGCCTTCGTCTCGATCCCATGGTTGATGGAGTCACCAACTCGGTCACCGAGACCGAAATCGTCCCCGATGCCGCCCCTACCGGATCCGCCGAGAACTGGGCAGGAAACGGCTTCCACTCGACCAAGAAGTACCTCGACACCACCCTCGAAGGAGCGCGCGACGCCAACTCCGTTACTGGCCGAATGTGGTCGATGGTCAACGAAAGCTCACTTCACTACAGCTCCGGCGCTCCCGCTGGATACAAGGTGAGCTTTCGTCTTCCCTCTCTCCCATCCGCGGAGCCCTCTACCACGTCTCTCGCACTCGCACATGTACTGATCATTCTTCGAACCCCTCAAGATCATGTGCAAGGACTTCCCTCCCCTCCTCGCCAAGCCCGACTCCCTCATCGGCCGTCGCGCTACCTTCGCTAAGAAGAACCTCTGGGTCACCCCTTACCTCGATGGGCAGCTCTTCCCGTGAGTCTCCATGTTCCACTTTATTTCGAGGTCCCTGTTGACCCTCTTCCCTCCACAGCGCTGGAAAGTTCCCCACTCAGACTTGGGAGGCGCCCGAGGACTCGCTCGAGGGCTGGATGGCCAAGGGCAGCAACATTCGCAAGACCGACGTCGTCACCTGGGTCTCCTTCGGTGTCACTCACCTGCCTAGGCCCGAGGACTTCCCTGTACGTCCCTCTCTTTCCCTCTCGCTCTTCGAGAACCTCCTCGCTGACCGAACCCGCTCTCACCCATCAGGTCATGCCCTACGAGCACGTCACCATCCAGTTCAAGCCTACCAACTTCTTCAAGTCGAACCCTTCCCTTGACGTTCCCTCTGGTACCGACCTTCGCTCGGTTTCGGCGTTCGAGAAGAAGGACACTTGCTGTGGCAAGCTATGAGTGGAGGGCTAGTCGTCTGGGGAGCAGATAGATTTGTAGTAGCAGTAGTACAGGTTGTAAATAGGGTCCTCATTAGCTACAATTCTCTCTCTCGTCCGTCCCGCGGGCCCGGCCTTCGAGCTTTCGCGAACGATCGGTCTCTTCCTCTCTTCTTCAGCGGTTGTTCGTACGAGCTTTCCTATGAGAAGAGAAAGCAGCGCATTGGTGTCGCAAATTGACGGGCTGCAGCGCCAGAAGAGGCGCGAGACACGCTTGCAGCTGCGTTCACGGGAAGCTCGAGCTGCTCCTTCCCGCCTAAGCCACCGCCGAGGCGAGCGGGAAGGTCAACCTCGGATGCAGGAAGCTTGGGCTGGGCGAGTGAAAGATGTACATATTTCCAGTGCAATTCCGACCACCCAACACAGCGGCACCTCGACGATCTTCGAGACCGGGGAGTGGAACGTGGAATCGCCGAGCTCACGTTCTGTGCCGTCTTACGCGCTGAGCAGGACTTCAACAGCTTGAGGAAGCTGGTAAAGACCTTGCTGTGCTGATCTTGATGCTTCCCACCACCTCATAGCGACCTACAACCGTGCCAAAGGGCGTGTGAAGGAGAAAGGAGGCCGAAATATGCGCTCAAGATACTGAGAAGCATTGTGCTTCAGTGCACGTGCATCGGTTTCAAGTGTAGTTTGGAGGTGTCGCTGGTTGTCCCCGCGCTATGGCAAGCTCAGCCGTGAGATCTTGAGATCCAGACCCTCCGGTTCGGCGTTTCCAGCTCCCTATAATTGC